>PVIH01006367.1:0-29420 GCA_004025045.1 Sigmodon hispidus
ACCTCTGGTCAGGGTTCGAATCCGCCCCTCAGAGACCCCTGCAGTTAGTTTGCTCAGTTCACTCAGTTCGGGGTCGCGGTAGGGATCCTTGCAGATACCCTCAGCAGCAGCAGGAGCTGTGGGTGTGGCCAGGTGCAGAGTTCAGCTGCCCCTGCTCCAGAGTGCGCTGGGACGCCGCAGAGAGCACAGGTCCCGGTCACTGTCTGGATTTCTAATTGCTTTTCAATTGCCAAACATGCAGAACCATTCTCTAAATATACTGGTACTTCTAGCTCACATCTACATTTGGAAACTTTCCTCTGACATATGCCCCAAGCATGGCCTTACTCAACTGTGAAAGACCCATCATTTACCAGTACCTCGAAGCCATCCTTAGGAAGCCTGCAATAAAGCAGGGGAGGAGTGAGCATGAGATGGCTCTTCTTCACATAAAAACACCTCTGCAGCTGGACCACTGTGACTCCCAGAGAACTGCAGCAGGCTCCTCTCACTTTACAGTGCCAGTGCCTTAACCTATGGGATCACGTGACTTATTCAAAGCTAACTCAACTACTGCTATCGTGTGGCAGGAGACTGCACAGTCCATTCTTAGAACTACTGGAGAAGCTATTAATGGCATTTATGGAAGGATAAAAGGGTATTTACAGAACTATGGTTTCCCGGGAAATGAGGTAGCCTTTGTGATTCACTGTGTAAAATAAATCAATGAGAATCAGTTGGCCAGCAATATAAAATGTATCTTAAACAAAAAGAAAGGAGAGGTAGAGATAGGCCTAAATCATAGCTCCATTCAATGGATGGCAGAAGCATGCCTGCCCCGCTCTGAACCCATTCACAGCTTCCAATTCCAAGGTAGCCTTATAAAATCTTAAGAAGGTAAAGGAAACATTTGCTGGGCATCCGACTTGGCCCTAGGCTTTCTAAGTTTTATGACTGAAAGAAAAAGAAAACCAATGTATGGATTTTACTGAATGCAGATAGCTTTTACAATCTACTTCCTACTTACTCTTTAATACTGTCTGCACAGCTGAGTAAAGAGTAAACTCATTTTCAACAAAAAACACAACAAGTAATAGAGGAATGGCTAACACTTCAGTTCATTTAACTAGGAAAGAATTGTGCTTAATATCAAGCCCATGGTTGATGGGTCTAGTATTTGGTAGCATTTGCATGTACCATGCTGCTCCATAAGAGAATTACAAACATATACATGTGCATGCATGTGTATAATCAACATAGTATCCACTGTACATTACATTCAATAAGGAGTATTTTCTCTCTTATGAAAAAGTGTGATAGGTCTGAATGCTTGTATAAGTTATCCACCAGTCATAGCTTGTATTTGATAACAATTTCTCTTTGACTTAGTCTCCCACAAATGTTTCCCACTCCACAGTGACCTCAGAATGTCTATCCTTCTAGCCTTGCCATAATTCAGAACTGTCAGCTCAGTATGTCCCTTGGCTGGTCTCTCCATTGGTAATGTAAGATCTCTTAAATTGCCCTTACTTACTGCCCCATTCTGTGTGGCCCAGCTCTAAGCTCTATGGCCTGTTATTACCTACCCACTACCTCCTTATCCACGCCTTTGACTTCCACCAGAAAAGCAACCTTAATGAAATCATAAGTAATATGACTTAAAAGCTATCTGTTTAACCCTAAGAACTTTCCATGTACAATGTCTGTAGGAGAAAGGTATGACACCAAGCTTCAAACATGACTCCCACTAAGGCAGGGTGTCATTTTAGCAAGATGCGGAGAACCTGCAAGACAAGGAAGAGTTAGACAAGAATCAACTGCCAGACAACGTGGTATGTTCATCGTTTAAACACTCCATTTCATTCCAAGGAACCAAAACGATAATAGACTTTATTCTAATTGGATTGTCTGCAATGAGCCAATTTAAGTGCTAAATGCTGCGAATTATTCAGCTCGACATAGCAATGCACTGATGTGAGCCACTGCAGGGCAAGGGGGCTGTGGAAACTGTGAGTTCCAAAGCATAGTGAGAAGCCAAGAGTCTAACTTGGCAGACCTCCACCATACAGATTCATACTGTCTCAACAGCTGCAGGAGGTCTAAAAAGAACCGGCTGCCACCTTGACCCAAAATGCATCTGTCACCAGCTAGCACAGCTGATCCCAGAGCACCCAGCCCTGCATCACTAGGACAAAGACAGGTCAAAAGCTTCCGGAGAAAAGCTGAGAACCCAAGCAAAACTTGTCAAAGAAACAGCACTGTTCAACACTGTCAGAAGCCTCGCTGTTTTCTCATGCTTATGCCTACGAAACAGCTAGACAGGGTTTTTAGAAACAGTGGCTAAGAGCTCAAGGTCTGAGCTGTAGGGTGATGCCTTTTAAGCACAGGACTCAAGCTTGATTCCCAGAAATTACATTAAACATTCTGTGTATGGTGGCACATATAATCTCGAAGCCAAGAACATGAGGATCCCAGAAGCTAGATGGCCAGTCAGTCTATTCTATTTGGTGACTCTGAGGCCAATGAGAGACCCTGTGAAAAACCTTTCTAAAAATGACACTGAAGGCTGTCTGCTGACCTCCATGCTGGCACAGCTGTGCAAATACAGACAACACACATGCATTAAAAGGGTCAGGGCACTCATGTCCCTAATTAAATTCAGGGGTTTACCATTAAAAAAATGAGACCAAGAAGAAGAAAGCAGAGTAGGTGGAAGTGGTAAGGAAGGGTAATTGGGAGGTGGGTATGACCAGAATGGAACACACATACACTCACACACACACACACACACACACACACACACACACACACACACACACCCCGTTTAGCTAACTCCAAGGCCTGCAGTTCACAAACACCACTTTAAATATGGACATGATAACAGTGGCTGTGTTGCATGGCTGGGAGGAGAAATGAGTTCACACAGGAGCTCTTCTGCTCGGACTTGCTATCTATCACTTTAGCTCCCCTGTGTCAAGCACACCTTGGAAACATTACAGGGACATTCACAAAGAGAAACAATACATTAGTATAGGTAAAGTGCTACCTGGACCAGCACAGTGAAATCAAACCTCATCCCTCTCTACTCTACCAGGACATATCTGCTACCCACTAGTCCCTCAGTACAGTCTAAGTTATCCCCCATCACAGAACAACAATGTTCATATCCAAGTAGCCCTTGGATTACTCAGATGTTACCCCAAGGCACAAGACAAAAGCAGCTTTACTACATTATATGTATCCAGTGTTTTATTATTGGTTATGGATGTTAATGACTGGTTTATAAGCACAGGAATTTTTTCTTCCAAAAAAGTTTTTAAAAGAAAGAAGTAGCCACTGCCATTCAGACTCTGCATACAGCGGAGAGAGATTCCAAGACTCAGTAGTGCCAACTCCTACGGACATTGTGACCCTCAAAGTTAACCAGCAGGTATGATACACTAGTTACTAAAATGACTTTTAGTAGCACTGCCCTTTTACCTGACTTAAATTACATTTTCACTAATATTATGGCTTTATACATACAGCCATAAGCTGTATAATATATATTAATTATATTAATATATATTAATTATTAATTCATATTAATATAATATAAAATAAGCCTGGAGTCCTGTGAAAAATGCCATTTGCAAAGACCAACAAAGAAACACATGCATCCAACTTTTTTTTTTTAACACTTTTAATGTTACAAGAGAACATTCCAACAGCTTCATAACAAAAGGGTAAATTAAGCTTCTCCAGAGACGAACAATTCTAATTCCACCTGGGTTGAAGGATTAAGGCCAAATGACTTAATAGTCCTCTGTATGCTTTCCCTTCTAAAGAACCAACAGTTGGTTGATATCTACAACCCCCGCCCCTCGACCTAAGTCACACAGGCCCTGGTACATTACTTAGGGACCAGCTCCAATTAGGTATGAAACTATAAACTGTAGCTTTGAACTGGATACAATACAGTTACAAGGTCTCAAAGCAATGCTCACTTTCTTACATTACTTGTCCTTATCTGTGAAACCCCTGTTCCAGTGCAAGCATGTGACTTTGCTTGTTTAAGACAGGATCTCATCCTGTAGCTTTTGCTGGCCTGGAATTGGTTACATACACCGGTTAGCCTTGAACCCACAGAGGTCCTGCTGCCTCTGCCTCCGGATTAAAGGTGTGCACCACCTTGACTAGCCCTGAGCATCTGACTTTAAATCAAGTGATATGATGCCTGCCAGACTCCAACAAAATCTCCTACTGTGCTGTGCCCTAGAAAAGAAGAAATTCATCTCCATTTGCATGGGTATCTGAAAAATACCCACACTCCTTAGACCTCAGTTGACCCCCAAGGGAAGCAATTCCCTCTAAGGTCCCACTCCACAAAGTCCCCAAGGGCAGCTTCTGAAGCATCTCTGTAAATTTCACTGCAGTGTTCTCTAGAAACAGAGCAAGGAATAAGAAGAGGATGACAAATAAGATGTGCTTCACAGCTCTAATTGCAGAACAACAACGCCTTCCTCCAACTCCAAGCCGTCTCCAGCTAAAAACAGTAAAGACACATGAACACTTGCACATTAATCAGGATCTCAGCTCCCTCCTCCGCCATGCCACACTCACTTACCCAAGGAGAAGGGGGATCAGTGTCCTGAGATAGTCAAAAACACAGAACCCAGCAAGTGGATAATTCTGACTCCAGGAAGAGAGAATTCATAGAACCAGTCATCTTAAACTGATGTTTAAAACCCTGTCCACTTCAGAGTTCACACTGAAAAACCAAAACAGGGCTGGAGAGATGGCTCAGAGGTTAAAAGCACTGACTGTTCTTCCAGAGGTCCCGAGTTCAATGCCCACCAATCCCACATGGTGGCTCACAACCATCTATGATGACATCTGGTGCCCTCTTCTGTATAATATATACATAATAAACAAATATTTTTTAAAAACAAAACAATGTGTTAATGTTTTCGGGAAACAGTACATATACTGCTACAAAGATTCCCACTTGGTACTTTCTGCCCTCATTCAGCTTCCTGCTGAGGGGTAGCCATCTTTGATCAGATTTCCATAGTGATGTTCTCTTAATAAGCCCTTTTTACTTTCTGGTCACAAGCTTGGGAAGAACCCATTCTAAAGAAGCTGAGTAGATATTTAACTATAAGGAAGACAAAACTGAAGTCATTTCAGAACATTCTTATTCATAAAGACCATGCTGACTAATTTATGAATACTTTCAGATGCTGAAACCTGGAATGTGAAATCATGGAGATGGGCAGCTCTCTGCTGCCCACACTGCTGTATTCATAGCAGGAAAGAGAAGCCAGAGATGACAACCAGATGGGAAGAGTCATCAAATCCAGCTGAGTTCTCAGAGCATTTCTCTGCGAAAATGAGCAGGCAACAAATATATAAAGTCTCCTAGGGACATACAAGAACTGGGGTCTTGAAGTAAGAAAGCCAGTCAGAGTACACCAGTGACCTTCATTATCCTATTACTCGAGCAACCAACATGGAGTCACAATGCAGAATGGTAAACCAGGTAACACACACACACACACACACACACACACACACACACACACACACACACACAAATGGGTCAAAGAAAGTGAAAGGGCTGGAGCTCAGTGGAAACTTTCTTCTGACCCTGATCATTCTGACCCTGATAATTCTGATGGAGGCAATTATAGAAACATGTGCCTGAAGTCTTATTCCATTCAAGCCAGGAACTACTGAAGAGACATGAATGAAAAAGCAATTCTATGACCAACCGTCTTTGTAAACCTATTCTGAAACACACTCTATTAGGCTGAATGAGAGCACATTCTCCCTTGCTAGAGGACCCACAGAAGGGGGCTCTTTCACAGCCGTCTATGGAGCTTTGTGAGTGGGGCTATTCTTGAAGACTATGCCTCTCCACTTACAGAGCTTTGTCAAACTAGAATCCACACAGGTGAAAGAAAGCTGCCTGAAAAACTCACAGCAGGGATACTCTCTCTTTAGAGTAACACACTGAACACCTCATTTTAGGTTAACCAAGATGAGGGTGCAGTAAACTGAGGCATGACATGGGTTTTCAAATATTCATCAGGGAAAACCACAGGGGCAAAATAAGAAACAAAGGAAAAGAAACTCACATAGAAACATAAGACTTGGAAACCATGGGTGATAGCTGGATCACATCTGTAGGATGGCAGAGCAGTCAGAGTTCAAATGAATTAGAGCAAAGTGAGCAAGTGGACCCACAGCTGGTGAAGACCTTGCCCAGCAGACCACAGTATCTCTTCATGTGGAAAAGTTCCCATTAATTATATATATAAACAACTTCAAACTAAACATCAAGCTTTGACTTGATTCACACCCAGGCAGATCATTGCCTTGAAGCAAACGCAAATACCCATATGAAGCTCCTCTTGAAATGCTTCTAGGCTTTACATTCTTTAAATGCTTCACAAGAAACCCCTAACTGCACAGAGAAAAAAGAAATATTAATCTCCCAAACTTAGTTCCCAATTGACAAGAATAAGGGGAATTCAATATCAAAACTATGCAGATTATTCAAGTCTATCAAAAAAAGAAAAAAAAAAGGGCAAAGAGATCAAAAAACAGCCATGAAAGTTTTGGAAAAGACTGCCAGCCTTCTGCACACAGGAATCAATCATAAGGACTAACTCTGATGGAATTCTTTTCTGCTACCCATCTCCATTTACATTAAAAAGTAATTGAGTATGGCTTGAGTGAAGCTCTGCCTTTTGAGTCAGTAAGCAACTGCTAAATGATTCTGCATAAATAGACTTTACATTTAAAGGGGACCCAAGAACACACACTCCCATGTGAACAGTGAGTTTTCAATGGAAAGCCATTACTGCTGTACTCATGTTACTTTGGCCTGAGAGAAGCTAAGGGCCATGTTCCACTTCTAAAGAAGCAAGATTTTCAAGGCTAACTCTTGACTACTACACGTTTTCTAAGAGAATCAAAGATTACTATAGGAAGCTCTTTCAGTGAGGCTCCAAAAATACTACAAAAAACAAACCGCACAGGGCTGGGCAAGATCCCTGCTCTCCACCACTCACAAAAAGAAAAGATCTGATTGCCCCAGGAGGGCATCGCAGAGCATGCCCACAAAGGAGGGAATTCAGGGTGGAAATGGATCTGGGGAAGACATGTTTCTGCAGTGAAAGAAATGCAACTTGGAAGAACTTTTAAAATTATACTTCAGGGCTATTAAAACACAGTGAAATTACAAAACCCAATTTTGGTGGGCTCAAGATAAACAGGTATGCACTGCCAGCCATGAAGCCAGCTTCAACCTTCCCAAATGATCCAGCAGCCTTTAATAAGAATTGTTCAATAGCAGTAATTTCAAAGAAATAACCAGGTTGGGAAGGGTGGTCATTAAGGCCAAAAAATATTACATTCCATTAAAAAATAATGAAATTGAAAACAATGGTTCAACATAGGGAAACAATTAGGCAAACCATGACAGAGCACAGGAGCACATAATGGCATTTTTGCTAAAGACATGCACAACATATTCCATTAAAAATAAACTTATAAGAAATCTTAACAGGATAATATATATACTTACACACACACACACACCAGAAAAATGCTGTGAAATGTGTTTATATACTAAGTATAAGACACAGAATGAAAAGCAGGTTCATTGGAATATATTGGCGTAAATGTTAACACAGGAAACCAAAATGCTAAAAATAGTCGTTAAGACATCAACACTTTCATTCCTTGGAACCCAAGTGCCTAGCTGCATGCTCGGGATATTTAATGGTTAATTTGACTTATGACTGGACAGGATCTCCAAATGCCTATAAGACAGAGCCTCTAAGGAACATTCGTGAGTGCCTAGATCCAGGCAACCTCTGGGCAGGCCCTGGAGGGATTCCCTTGATTAGGTGTGTGGTGTGGGGGAGAGATGTCTCATCCTCAAAGTAAACAACACAATTCTCTAGACTTTGGTTCTCAGCCGTAACAAGGAGAAAGCCAACTGAGCACGACACTCTGTTTTTCCCATATTGTGGCCACAGTGCCTTTATTCCCTGCTATGATAGACTGTGTCCTTGGGTTGTGAGACTAAAGAAGGCCTCCTTTCTTCCCCCAAAAAGCAGAGTTTAGCTTTACTTTTAAGATGAGAAAGCCATGCATTTTAAAAGTAAATATAGGCGAATCAGGTATAATTTGAACCTAATAAACCATGCATGAACCACGAGTTAATAAACCAATATGTTTGAATTCATTCAAGTACTGATAATTCCATTTAGTATATATCAGCTATCATTAAGATGTGGGAAAAAATTTCAGTTCCCAAATAAAAATATACAGTTAAAATACATAGTGTTAGTATTCCACACAGCATAAAATCTGGTAAATCACAAGTTTACAGGTTCCAGTTGACCATGTGTGAAAATGTAAAGCAGATAATAAAACCAGTATTTTGTCTAATATCTAAAACTGACTTGTAATTGAGGGAACATCTAAATCCTTAATTAAAAAACACAAATAAAGTGAAAGCTTTAAACTGGTACACACTGTTCACACCTATATTTCAAGTTTGGAAATGCATATTTGCAAGCAGCAATACAAAAAAAAGTATTCATGAAGAATGCATAATCTCTGAAAATTATGAAAACATCCCTGCTACCAATACATTTCTAAATACAAAACTGACTAACAGATTTGTTACTTCTGGGAGTGACAGAAGTCATTTTCAAAACAGATAAAATTCAGTCTTCAGGTGGGAATGGTAGGAGTCAGGTTTTTTTTTGTTTTTGTTTTTTGGTTTTTTTTTTTTTTAATGAGTTTTTTGGGATCCTTAAGCACGCAAAAACTTTGAACAGCAGGGTCCACAAAGGCCAGAGCTGGCCATGCCTCTGGGTCATCTACATCTGGAGCAGAAGCACTTAATTTATCAACCCCACCTCTATGATTCCACCATGTCCTTTCCTGCCATCACATCCTGGGCAGCCGAGGTCTCCAAAATGAACTGATCTGGATCAGTCAAATGTGACTGAGGTGATACTTGCAGGTAAAGAGCACCCAGTGAGAGACACCAAAAAGAAGGAGAATGAAGCAGAAGCGGTTAGGAAGAGGGCCCACATGAAATGCCTTTGGATGAGTGGGAAGCTATCCTTCAGTCTGGCCTTCAGTTGCTCAGGTACTTTAGCACAGGGAGATGAGAATATGGAAAGCAAAGGAAGCCACAGGCACAGGACTCCTGCAGTCCTCAAGGGAAATGCCCCAGCTCTCTACCATCTTTTATCTTTAAACAAATAATATATTAATTATAGTTTATAGGAATGAAGTGTAGAAAAAAACTTAAAAGTGGGAATGGAGAATGCTACAGGAGCAGAGAGAGACCAAAACCAAAGATGCTGGGCAGTGCAGGACTGAAGGACACACCCTGAGAAGCAGTGCAACAAGGTGCTGAAGAATCAAGTGTGAACCTGACGGGAGAACCTGAGACCTAAAAGGGGCTCAGGCCTGCTTCCCAGAGCTACTACAAGTCACTGGAAGTTTCGGTTAGCCAGGGATCTCACAGTTTGAGCAGGAATGCCGGTGTTGACCTTGGGAAAGGAAATGAGGGCAAGTGCAAGAGTAAGGCAAGACTCAGGCAAAAGAAAATGCACTGACATCTCACAGGACCTCATGACCCAACGTCTGCACTAAGTACCGCCATGGGCATCACCCACAATCTCACCCATCTGGTTAAGAAAATACAAATACAAGAGAGAAATATTTAAACTAGAAATAAAAGAGCTTATTCAAAGAAGCAGGAAAAAAAAGATGTACGTATAAAATGCTACTGTGCCTTCTAAATCCAGAGACAAGAAGAGTGGAGCACTACCTGCCCATGATATACCTACCCACTGGTTCTTCCTAAGCCAGGATAGGAAGCAAGATGAATTAATAATGAGGGAAAAGACTGCTCATTCTAGCAAGCAGGAACATCAGATTTTGTTGAAATTCACCAGCTATAAACAAATTCAGTAAATTTGTACAATTCAGTAATTCAACAGAAATTCAAGAAATGCACTTTTAAATAGATATATGGAAACCTGAAAGTACACATTAATGTATAAACACACACATACACACTTGCATGCACACATTTACACAAACTCACACACATGTACACACACCCCTAGTTAAATACATTTGTATACAAAGATGCAGAGGGCCTTAAATAGAAAAATGGTTTGCATGCTGTGTGGAAGCAACAGATGCAGACAGCCGAGGGAAGCACTCATTGTGGGAAGCACACAGGAAGAAGAGTGGATGCGAACAGGAAATGCTATATAGTAACCAATGCAATGAGCAAGAATAGGACAGTTCAGACAGATCTCACAAGAAGGGTGATTGAGAACATACAAGGCATTAAGTACTATAACACGCTATCAGTGACTATCTATGGATAAAAGGGGGGTCTAAGCAAAGAAGAAAGGAAAACAAGCAATGAGGGCACCTCCTCACACTAAGAAATAATACAGTATGAAGAACAGACTGGCGAAACCCTTTGCCCTTGACAACCTATACTTTGTATGTCTGTGTTTGTGCTGGTGTGAGCACATGTGGAGACCAGAGGCCAACCTTAGGCATTATTCCTCAAAAGCTTTTTTTAGGCAGCCTCTCACTAGGATCCGGACTAGCTGGCCGGGGAGGGCAGCAGACTGTCCAGCTTCTTCCCCAGAGATGGGATTACAGAAGCACCAACTATTCAAGGTTTTTTGGTTTGTTGTTTGTTTGTTTATTTTGAGACAAGCTTTCTCTTTGTAACAGCCTGTCCTAAAACTCCCTCTGTAGACCAGGCTGGCCTTGAACTCAGAGACCTTCCTGCCTTTGCCTACCCCCACACCTCCCCAGTGCTGGGATTAAAGGTGTGACCAACACACTCAGCTCACTCAAGGGTTTTTAAAGTAAACAAATGGTATGAACCTCTAGTCCTCAGGGAAGTTTGGGACTGACTGCCATTACAATCTGTGTACTTTCCTCCCATCACTGGCTGACCCATAGCTCACTATGAAGATCCTGTTGGCCTTGAATTTATAGCAATTCTTCAGCCTCCCTTCAGGTGATGCCATTAAAGGCATGTGTCACACATCCTCACTGTATAGTTTCTAAATAAAATGCCTCAACAACCTGGAAACCAACTTTAATCCGTATTGGCAAGGAAAACCATTCTTGGCGTCTGACAGTGTCTGAACATCATGACAGCCATTTTAACCACTCTTCTCTTAAACAAGTGCATGAATTCTCTAATCATTCTTAAATTCAGTACTGCTTTACTTCTCTTCACTTTTAAATGCCAGCTGACAGGGCTGTGCATGGGCTAGCTGGAAAGGGCACACTCGTGCTGAGGCCACAGCTTCCTGGGTACCACCAAATGCATAACGAACTCATCATTGCTTGGCCTCTTAAACGAGAACTCTCGACTCTTGGATGTTCATTTGAAAATTTTTCACTCAAGAGCTCCATCTGAGCATGTAGGCTGTAGTGTGCTCCAAAAATGATCTTGAAATTGGCCAAGAAATGAAGCCAAGAAAAGCCCTGTCAATTAAACTATCTGGTTATTAAAGTGGGGGAAGGGGGAACGATCCACATTTTTCCTATTCTTCAGAAAGGCTAAAGCCTCTTCAGTGTTTTGGAGAAAAATCGTCATTATTTAGAAAGATGAGGAGTCACAATAAGCAGCAATAGGAAATGTCTCCTGAGATGAGAATGGTAAGAAGTCAAGACCCCTGTGCACCTCAGAGCATGTACGTGCTGTCCTGCAAGCTCTGGAGGCTGAAGAGCAGCATCCAATGTAGCATATTTAAACCTGCCAGCCCAACAGCCTATTAATGCTCTCTCTTCAGGTCACCAGCTCCTGTAACTCGATAGTAACTTACCCCACCAACAGACGCTGATTATGTCTAAGTGCATGAAGTCAAAATAGTTCATATTTACTTTCTTTACCACCCCCGTCCCCAACACCCCCACCCCACTTTTTAAATTAAGTTTTTGGGACAGTTTCTTTATGAAGCCGTGGCTGTCGGACCTCACTCTATAGACCAGACTGGTCTTGAACTCAGAGATCCACCTGCATCTGCCTCCCGAATGTTGGAACTAAAGGCGTGCACCACCATGTCAATTAGTGTTTGCTTTCTTACCTCCAGTCCCCAGGAAACACAGATGCAGAAGTTGCCAGGGTTTATTATTATGCCAACTTACTAAACTATACCAGTCTGAACTGCCAACTGCACTCCAAGGTGTGACTGTTGGTACTCTGGGCTTCACGCTGCTGGTCACACCATGTTCTCTAAGGCGTGCCTGCCCAACTGAGGCCAAAGGGTCAATGACCTCACAGATTTCTACAACACGATTTCCATTTCTGAAATACTAGCTTGAAATGTCAACTGAGACCTATCCTTGGTATTTTCTTGAAAGTTAGGCTTGACCTCCAGGGGGGATAAAGTCCTACAGCAGCCAAGAGCAGTTCAGATCAAGTTAGAGCGAATGGGTTCTGTCAGGAGCCCCTGATCTATGGACTCCCATCCAGGAGCTGCCAGCTCACTTTGTTTACAGTTCTAATGGGTGTAGTCCTCATCTTCTTTATTAGAAATTTAGTTCCTGAAAGACAGATTTTCCCCATATTCCCTTCAGCACAAGGCTGTGCCTTTAAGAGGACCTTTGAACAAAATGTTTTTATTCAAAGATGGGAACCAGGGAGAAAGCTTGCTGTGTGGC
Source organism: Sigmodon hispidus (assembly GCA_004025045.1). NCBI lineage: Eukaryota > Metazoa > Chordata > Mammalia > Rodentia > Cricetidae > Sigmodon > Sigmodon hispidus. Next base: position 12,706 of record PVIH01006367.1, read on the forward strand.
TGAGGAGAGTTAGAAAGACATGTCTGGGCTCTGCTGACCAGACTTTCTGATCACAGAGGCATGTAGGCAGATCCAAGGTGAAAGCTTTTAGGGTATTGGAAAGGTATCCAATTAAAACTGAATGTTCGGGGGGCTGGAGAGATGGCTCAGCGGTTGAGAGCACCGTCTGCTCTTCCAAAGGACCCGGGTTCGATTCCCAGCACCCACATGGCAGCTAACAACTGTCTGTAGTTCCAGTTCCAGGCAAACACCAAGGCAAATAAATAAATAAATAAATAAAGTTTTTAAAAAAAAAAAAAAAAAAAAAAAAAACTGAATGTTCACCAGCCCCGCCTCCACCCCATCCCCCACTCACCCTTCTCTTAGTAAAGTCACTAAGTACACATCCAGGGAAAATCTGGCCAGTAGCTCTGCAATTGATACTTCTTGAGAAACAAAGTTGCTATTTTTAAAAGAAGGAAGGAGCATAAAGCATGCAGTGACCTAAAAAGAAAGAAAGGAGAGAGGGAGGGAGGGAAGGAGGGAGGGAGGGAGGGAGTCACCCCAAATCACACTTTTTGAGTAAGTGCTTTTGAAGTTCCAGATTGTATATTTGAAACTGCGCAACGTAAATGAGCTTGCTTTTTCCGTTCAGTAAATTATGTTTCCTATGGAGGAAGGAAGATACAAAGGCTTATGAAGAGAAACCTGGCATATTCCTCATGTCCTGCAGCCATAGATGGTAGGTTTGGGGCAGCTCTGCCTCACGCCTGCCTGTCACCCCAGCACTGCAGATGCAGAAAGCAGGGATGTGCTTGAAGTTTCTTAGTTTATATAGAAATCTCCAGAGCAGCTGGGCCACATAGTAAGAACATGTCAAATGGATAAATAACAAAAAATTCAACAGTAGTCTAACTTACACATGTTGTATTGCCACAACCTAAGACATTTCATATATACTAAACAAATAAGATGTGCATACACAATCCAGCAAACTTAGAAAGTACTGGCCTCGCAATGTTTTCGCTAGAGGAACTTACCACCCAAAAAGAATCTCTCCAAGCTTGTCTCTAACAAGCAATGCTGGAGCTAAATGAAATCAGGAAAAGTATGTGTTTATGTCTTTTTTAAGAAAAAAAACAAAAACAAAAACAAAAACAGGTGAATGAAAAAAAACAATGATCTTTTTTAAAAAAAAATTATTTGTTATGTACACAGTGTACATAAGAGGGCACTAGATCTCACCATAGATGGTTTTGAGCCACCATGTGGGTGCTGGGAATTGAACTCAGGGCCATCAACCTCTGAGCCATCTCTCCAGCCCCTACAATGGTCTTTTCTAACAATGTTTTCTCTGACTTTCAGGTGGGCTTTGGGATACAATGAGTAAAGTAACTTCAGATATAAAACATGTTCCCTTTTAAAGAACAAGAGTCAAGGGGACAAAGACATGGGAAAAGATTCTCCAAACCTCCTCTAAGTTTCAGTGACTGTTTAAAAAGTTTTCTAACCATTATGGGAGCCATGCATGTTGGTCACATTCTAGCAAGAATGAAAACTCAACAAACCTGGGTAAATATCCAAACCTGACAATGACTTCAGAAATTCTCTTAGATTTGTATATCTTTTGTTCAGTTAAACCAAAGGGGAGAGGGGGGCAGACAGGAGAGGGGGCAGACAGACAGAAACAAGGGGTGTACTGGGGAGAGGCGAAGGAGGCAAAGGAACAAGGGGGGAGTCCTACTTAAAATAGGAGAGCCCTCCCAATAATACTTTACAAGCTTCTGCACTAGGGTAAAACCCAAGGGTAAGAATTGCTAGGCCAATTTTTTGTCAACTGTAGGAAAATATATATGTAAAATCTTAAATGCTAACTATGTTCATATAAATGCCTTTCAAAGCTTTTACATACTGATTTACATGTCTTTTAAACCACTCAAGGAACAGCATTTTAGAAAGCCAACATTAAATTTTGAGTAACAATTTCAATGTAGAGAAAAGCCCAGCTGTATACTCAGGGATTATGTAAGAGGCAGAATTCTGACCATGAAGCCAAGTAGCTAGGAGCCTGAGGCCTTCAGGAACTGACAGGGTGGTTTGGATCCTGTGAGTCTGTCTGGATTCTAGGACAGCACTGTCCTGCTCTCTCGAATGGTCACCATGGGCTAGTACACATACAGTTCCTTGGACATCAAGCCAAGGCCATGGAAGCACTGGTCCCTGCTGGACAGGCAGAGAGCGGGACATCTGCACTTCCTTCACCTAGCCTGCAGTTTTCACTTTTCATAAGGCATCCATTCACAGTCTCTGAGTGCTAAGAAAAACTAAGTCTCATCTCAGGTTTCAAGTCTGGTACTGGCAAGCTTGAGTCAGCTTGAGCCAGAGAGGCCTCCCCGGTTGCTCTTGGCTGCTGAAGCTGAACACACACAGAAGCAAGGAATGCAGGACAAGGTTGTACCATGGAAGCAGAAAGGCCTACAGCTGGACTCTTCCTCTGCATGGAAAATGATGCTCGGTGTTCATGATTCCCCCATCACAGCCCGAGAAACCCAACACCCAGATGTGAAGACTATTACAGAAGAATCTCTTCCAGCCCAGACCTGCATGGCATCTGTCCTGCTGCTGACAGACTCAAGTCTGTCTAGAAACATGAGAAGAGGAGCATAGATGGATAGAAAGGGGAGCAGGGTGAAGGGCAGTGGTGTTTAATTACTTGCTTCCAATTAATAATAATAATAAAAAACAAAGCAAGTACAGACTACCACAAAACTAGATTATAAAGTCCAGGATGGAATTTTTAAAAATAGAATATGGTTGCTTACCGATGCCTTTGCTTGCTTGCTTCCCCTCCCCCCCTCCCTCCCTCCCATTCTTCTTCAAGACAAGGTTTTTTTGTGTAACTCAGGCTGTCTTAGAACTTGCTCTGGAGGCCAGGCTGGCCTCAAACTTACTCACAGAGATCCACCTGCCTCTGCCCCCTGAGTTCTGGGATTAAAGAGATGCACTGCCACTGCCCAGCTGCCTTTGCTTTCTACAGTTTGCTAACCTCTACCAGCCATGGTCTGAAAATATTAAATGGAAAATTCTAGAAATGAGGAAGTCATAAGCTTAATATCACGTGCCATTCTGAATAACATTTCCCTTTATCCCAGCCAGAATGTGAACCAACACTCTGTCCAGTAAATATACATCACATATACCATTTCTCATTGGTCACTCAGTGTCTGTCCTGGTCATCGCTGTTGGTCACAGCATCTTGTCGACATGTACCATGATTGCTGTTGCGGTGAAGGTGGCAGGGCAGGCATGTACAGGAGAAACAGAGGTGTAATTCCTGTAAACACCACATCATCTTCCCAAGACAAGGGTGGGCACAACACAGAGGGACATCACCACTAGGGATACATGCCTGTTTTATTATAATTGGATAATCTCTATCACACTAAACGTGCAAACTAAGCTCTAGCTTACATGTGGACATGGGTCACATCCCCAAGGATACAAGGGGACTACTATGCACACATTTCGCCAAACCAGTCCAGCTAAGGCATTCATAATAGACTACAGGAAACATATCTGGGAGGGGAGAGAAGGTAGCAGGGTATTTTTAAATGCATGTTTGTGAATTCAGGAAAACAAATTCTTGCTCTACAATTACTGTTCACTGGGATTTCTAGGGGGTCATTATCCACATGGTTGCAACTTTTGAGTGTTTGCTGATGGAGAAACAAAGGCAAAGCATGGCATGGGGAAAGCAGGAAGCACAATGCATCCCAGTGGGAGCACTGTGCCATGAAGGGCATGAGGAAAGGGGTAGCTTCACGTGGGCAGTGTAACTGGCAGGTTCATAGTTCAGGATGCTGTGAACAGCAAGGCAGGATTCTTCTTAGTAATGTCTGCCATCAGCTGAGCCAGCATGTAAGGTACAGAAAGGATGATGAGACTGAGCAGTCTCCAAGCCTACTGTGTGCACCCACCCATTACAAACATGCACTCTCCACCCCACCTGAAGTACATAGAAAGCAGCTCCTTCCACAATGAAGGGTGAGCTGAGCTTAGGAGTGACCAGCACAGAGGGGGATCAGGAGTGTGGGGATGTCTGTCACCATGGCCTGCTGACAGATCCTGGGTAAGCAAAGCTGTCCTAGATATGTATGTCTTCCATGCACCGAAAAGATTTACCAAGTCAAGAGGAAATGCCACTGGAGAGGAAGCAGGATGCTCATTGAACACTCACTATGTATTAAAGGAATTACTCCACTGTGAGCCACAAATCTATTTATTTGTTTGTTTGTTTAATTGGGTTATTTTAGAGACACAGTCTCACTATGGAGTTCTGGCAGTTCGGTAACACACTATGTAGACTAGCTGGCCATTAGAGATCTGTCTGTCTCAGCCTTCTGAGTGCTGGGATTAAAGGCATGCACCACTATGCCTGGCATGAGTCATATAAATTTATAATACAATAACTATTCTACAACTTACACCTGTACCTCTCTGGAATCAAATAGACCCTATAATTGATAGTATCCTAGCAATACTATAAAGCTTAAACAATGAATTTTCTTCCTTAGTATAAATAAATCATAATTCTTACAGTCAATGCTGTCTTATATTTGATAGAGATAGGAGGACCAGGAATTTATGGCCAGCATTTGCTACACAGCACAGGAATACAAGGTTAATCTGGACAGCTTGATTCTGTCTCAAACAAAGTCTCAAAACATACACGAGAGAAACAAAGTCTCAATGACTAGCATTAGTTTCTTGGCGCCTATAAGGAACCTGATTCCCAAGTTCTGTGTTATAGTTGACAACACCAATACCAGCTGGAACCACATTACACAAAGTTGCTTTGTACATCTCTCCTGCTAATCATCTTTCTCTTTATGCCACTCACCAGATATGCACAAAACAGTTTCAACTGGCCTGGAAGACAGAAGAAAAAGCTGTCTCTCCAGGTATCCAGAGTAGACTATGGGAGGTCTGTGTAAGGCAGATAAGGACAGCCCACGTGTCTTTCACTCTCTGTCCCCATGCATTTAGCCTTGTGTGTACATGCCAGTGCAGGAGACAGCAATCTGCTCTCTTCCTCAATTTTCCTTCACTGGACGTTTTGGGACAGGGTCTCCACTGAATTTTCAGCTCACCTATTGGATACACTGATTGGCCAGGGACACATGGGTATATCTATTTCCACCTCCTAGTATCTATACCCTGTACATGGGTGCTGGAGACTAAACTCCAGTCTCCATGTTTGGGTGGCAAGCCCTTTATTTTACCAACAGAAACATTTTTTACAGATTCCATTTCTGTTCTTTTTCAATGATTTTATTACATGAAAAGACCCTTATGGGGGGATGAGTGTGAAACTCCTTAAATGTGTTTCCAGGCAAAAATGTATTGCTTCTGCTATGCTGCAAGGCTTGGGTTTCTCGAAACAGTAACCATGATTCAAACAGAAGAAAAAGACAAAGCAATCTACAAATTGTGGTCTTGAATTTCTAGTGGACAGAACTTCTCAGACCCCAGGAACAGGTGGCCACTCTAGGGGAGCACTTGGCTAACTGGCTTATCTCAGAACTGTGAAAAGGCTTAGGGCTTGCTGCTGTCAAGGCCTGGGATGCTACCCATACTCAGCCTTCTCCCCATCAGCAAAAGGCAACATAACTCCTGAATTTCTTTATGTTGTTATCTTTGTGTGGTATATGTACATGTTCTTGTAGCTGTGTGCCCATGTGCATGAAGATCAGACGAACCTCACATTGTGTATCTGTGTATATGTACATTTTTTTCATATGTAATAGAAATTCATTCCCAGGTGATAACTCCCAAAGGGGCTAGAACACCACACCCAAGCTTCTGGAATCTTATTTCCAAATGTAAACCGATCCCAGTGTATTATTACCCAGAACAAGCATTTTCTCAGCATCAACTGCCACCGGGTATTAATTAAAAGCACAAAATCTTCAGATGAAACTCAAAGCACTAAAACAGTTCTTTGCCTGCAACCCCACCTCCAAGGTTGTCTGTTAAAAGGTATTGTCACATTGTTGAAAAGTGTTGTTTGTACCTGTGTGGATACAAGTAAGGTAAGAAAATATGATTGAAGAGAAAATGCAGCAAAGTATGAGGTATATATAAGATCAAATTAGTTGGCACTGGGGTTTCAAAATATTTAGCTTAAAATTATCACATTCTCTGAAATCCACAGAAGAGCATCAACTTTCTGTCCTTTAAGGGCACCAGCTTCAGCCAGCAGAGTCCCCTGGCTGTGTACACATGGGAATGTAGCCAGAGGTCAATGTTGATTGCATTCCTGGGTCATCATTCTCTTTTTTTTGCCTTGTCTTCTTTGTGTTTTGTGTGTGTGTGTGTGTGTGTGTGTGTGTGTGTGTGTGTGTGTGTGTTTGTGTGTGTGTGAGGAACCTGGCTAGTCAGCTTAATCAAGCATGCCTAAACCCTGCTTTCCAAGGCCTGATATTACAGGGAAGCTATTAAGCCTACCTGGCATTGATACAAACTTCAGGAACCTCAGTCTGGTCTTCACTGTTGGTCAACAAACATTTTATCCGTTTAGCCAGTCTTCTGTCTTTTTTTTTTCCCCTCACTCTCTTTTTGAAATAGGGTTTCTTACTAAACACACAGTTCATTGTTTAGCTAGAATAACTAACTAGCCAGGAAACTCCCAAGGTTCTCTCATCTCTGCCTCCCCAGGGCTAGGAATACTGACTGAACTCACGTAGCCAAGACTTCATGGCTGAAGCCATTTGACCAGCCTCCACATTGTTTCCATGACAAGACAGTGTAAAATGACAGGAACCCACAGTACATGTCTTGCATTACCACAGACGCTCCTATCCATCATGTCTGCTTGAGCTACCTGAACAGTCTTCCCAAAAGATCTGATGTAAAAAATGAGCTTGTAATCTGTAAATCCCAAATCCAACTCTTCTCCATTGGTGCTCACATGCCTCAGATAGTCTTAGCCTTGGAGGTAGAGATCTCTAGACACTTCATCTTCACTCTGGGCTCTTTGCGGCAGCACTGCAGGTGTGTGTGTGTGTGTGTGTGTGTGTGTGTGTGTGTGTGTGTGTGCACATTCACATTGGAGGACAGGGACTAACAGGTCTCAGCCAACTGTGCCGAAGCACATCAGCTTGTATCTACAGATGGGTCAGCAACAGGGTGAGCAAGCCTTTAACTGAGAGAAGGAGTGGAGAAAATTAAAACACAATAACACGGGAAGAAGTCATTTATTTTTCTAATTAAATTCCCAAATTGGTGGGAACAGCCTATTAAAAATATAAACACAAACAAACTTGATGTTCAGGTCAGCATCAGCATGGTTTTTAACAATAAAGAAGACATTACAACCTCACACTCTTCTCTGATTGCTTCCAACTTTAAGGACTTAAGAGAGAGAGGAAAGCAGGCATTCTGGCCATCATGTCATGTCATTTGATACTTGTAATTTGAGCTGATGCACTCAACGAGACTATTTGTGTTTAAAGCTGTGTTAGAAAATTACATTTTTAAAAGGCATTTATAGAGCAATTTCTATTTGTAAAGTGCTTTGCAGTCATTTTTTAAAGTAATTCTTAACAACAACTATGTAAAGTAGGTCAGAGTTATTATGCCTGATGCTGCCTCTCTCAAAAGGCTGAGTCAAGGGAGGTGCAAAAGGTTAAATGATTTTCCTAGGGTTGCCTGCAAAAGCAGGAAAGAGAACTGAAGAGGTTATAGCAGCTGCCAGATCCCAAATGCTGACGTCATCCTGATGCCCGCCTCCCATACCATGCCTACTGAATCAGAATGCAGAAACTGGTTCTGAAAAATAAGTAACAGGTGCAAGATGAGCCTGGGGGAGATCTGTCTGGGACATCATTGCTAGCAGGGCTTCTGGAAAGTTCATGCTTCACCATGTGAAGACAACGATGTTACAACCAAGGCTGAGATCTCACCAAAGCTGAAACTGACCACACACTCTATCCTTCATGATGGAGCTTTAAAAACAAAAACAATCGGAAATCACTCTCAATCTGCAAGTCTTCCATATGTTCAAACACAACTGTTTGGAGTATTCTGTTCATTTTCCTCAGATTTCCCCTGGGTTCCTTTTACCTAATTATAATATCAACTATGTCTTAGTGATGCCGCCTTCTAGCTTCCCATTCTCCGGACAAACTGGAACACACCGCTCACTCAGCACACAGCCATAAACCATGATCAGATCTGGCTATCTTCTGAGGAGTACATGGAAGCTACCTCAGCCACCTGACAGTGTAGCTCACCTGCATTAGTTCCGTTAATCTGAAAAGAGACACTACACAGAAAAATAAATAAATAAATAAATAAATAAACCCTTTGGAGGATTTGAGGAGGCTGGCCAGAAACACGAGTGTCTAGAATCAAGTTTCAGGCAGGATTAATTAACCCCAGAGTCAATCTAACCACTTCTACTTCTTATTAGAATGCCTCCTCCACTTCTTTATTCCTCTGTATTTGTTCACCTCAGCAGCAAAATGCATTCAAAGAAAACCCTTCTCCATTGTCTCTGGCCAATGAATCAAGAGAATCTATTGAAAAGAAAAAAAATTCTAATAAAAAGGAAAAGCACTTGATATATGTATGTCACATTTTGCTGTCAAGTCAGAAAAGTCAGAGTTAGATGCAAATGCACACAGTTCATTTTGGTCATGTAACAGCACCTTCCTCCATGTTGTAGAGTGTGAGCAGCCATACCCTAACAGACAGAACTCTAGAAAAGAAAGGAAACATAAGAAAAGTAGGTAAAAAGGGAGCTAGGAAAAGAAAAATGAGGACCTCTACAGCGAGGCAGACGCCATGCAGTGCTCAAAAGAATAGAGGCTGAGTTCTTAGTACAAACAAATTCTAAGGACATGAGATGGATTAGCTGGTAAAGGCACTTGCTGCCAGTCCTGCCAAGTTCCATCCCCAGGACACAACTGTCTGTTGAATGCATGCCATGGATACATTTACAGGTTGCTTCAGATATTCAAATAAGTGAACAAATACAACAAAAAAGTTTTTAAAAACACAGACGCACGAAGTAAGATAGATCATAGGCTATCAGTTGACAAACTAAAACCATCTGACTAAATCCAATCTCCATTCAAAACAGAAGAAACACTGCAACCTGATGGAGTTGCTATAAAAAGCTCTACCTGTGACATTGCATTTAAAGTTGAGAGACTGAACACATAACTGCAGTGTGCGCTTTCCCCAACCTGACTCACCCCAGCACTCAAAGTTCTAGCTACTCATGTGGTAGGAAGGAAGTGACAGCATACAAAATCAAGATGTGCTTGTCTAGTGCAGAGGATGACCATAAACAGTCTTGAGTTTGGCACAGATAAACCTGAAGAAGAAGCCACTACATTTCTATATATTAACAAAGAACAAAAGAAACAGGCTATGCAATCATCCCAGAGTCAATAAATCACTTAGGTATATACTAAAGAAAGTACAAGGAGAAAGGAAGGCGAAAGTCATAAGGGTATAAACGAAGTTCCAGGAAGCCCAAGTGAATAGAGGCAGACCCGCTGCTGGACGGGATGGATCAACACTGCAAAGCTTCAGTCATCTGCTCACTGATCTATACTGTTCATACACCAAAGTGCCGGAAGGGTTTTTATAGACATCAAGATCGTAAAATTCATACGGGAAGCACAGGCCCTGGAGCAGCTGAAAACAACCAAAGCATAAAGACAGAGACAGCATTCTCTGCGATTCCGAGACCGTGCAAAGGTGCGTGAAGGCAAGGCAAGAGTGCTGCAAAGCTGGGCATGAACAGGTGCAGCTGAAGAGGTAACTCAGGCTCACACAAACATGCTAAGCTGCCTTACAGTTCAGATTTAAAATTAAGGAAAGAAGAATAGCATCTTCAACAGATGGTGCTGGAGAAACTCACTGCCCATAGGCAGAAACCTTAAAAGAACAAAAAGAACACTGACCAAAAATTCATATTCAAAAAACATTAACCCAAAATGACTTTAAAATATAAACTACAGTTTCAAAAAAATGTATGAGGTGATTTTCAGAATGTTAGGCATAAACAAAGGGCTCTTCTGTGAAACACTAACACTACAATCCACTGGGGAAAAATTGACAAAACTACCCTCCCCCCAGGTGGTGTGTGCGCACATACAGACGCACATGTGGAGGCCAGAGGCTGAGTTTAGTCTCTTCTATTACAACTCTCCATCTTATGCATTTGAGCTGAGGTCTCTCAGGGGGTCCAGAGCGCAGTGGTTGAGTAGACTGGCTGGCAGGTAGGTGCTAGTGATTTGCCTGTCTCCATCCTCCTCATCCTAAGGGCAGGGTTCGGGATGTATGAAACCATGGCTGGCTCTTCTACTGGTGTAGTAGATCTGAACTCAGGCTTACATGGCACTTACATGGCAGGCACTTAACCAAAACTAAAACAATTTGCCCTAAGAAAATTGACAAATTCACTGAAAATAAAATAAAAAAAAAAACCACACACACACACAAAGGTCAAGTAACACAAGTAACACCTAAGTCATCAATTCAATGACGAAGTAAGTTTTGGAACAGATAAAGAATAGTCAAAATTCAGCTGGGAAAAAAAGTGAAGGAATGACATGGACAAATACTATACAAAAGAAGACAAAACAGAGGATTACAGGGCAGAGACACAAGTGATTACCCAGGAGATAAGACCCACCCAGCACTACAGTACATCACCAGACTAAGACAACTACAGAATTAAAAGCTTTCAAAGATACGGAAAAAACCTGGGTCACTCAGTATTTCCCAACACTTCAGAGACATTTGTAACTCTGTAAGTTAAAATAAATATGCAGGGGCTGGAGAGATGGCCCAGCAATGAAAGCATTTGTAGAGGACCCAAGTTTGAATCCTAGCACCCACGTCAGGGAGGGGTATGACCCGTATCTCTAGCTCCAAAGACTACAACATTGTCCTTTGGCCTCTGCTGGCACACATCACAACTACTCCTAAACTAAACAAACCTTTTAAAATACATACATGTGATTCCATTCAACTGAACAGCTCATTTCTTGCGCCTTCATCCCAGAAAAATAAAAAGTACGTTTCACACAAAGATGTACAGATATGTTCTTGGCATCATGACCTATAGCCAGGTTACACTTAGCCTCATCAGTCTAACTGTCTTCAAAGGGAAAGGGTAAGACTGTAACATAATACCCTGGAATGTTACTGAGCAATAAAAACCAACCAGCTATTAATACACACAAGAATTTGAATTATATCCAAGGGATAATTCTGACTGAAAGGAGGCTAATCTTCAATATTTTATAATTTAATATTTATGCCATTTTTTGAAGTGACAGAATCTGTTTTAAAAATGGAAACAAATTAGTGGTTTTCAGGAATGAAGAGAGAGAGGGGTGGAGATGATGCTTTTCTAGAACCATAAAGAACCTTTAAGGTCAAGGGACTGTTCAGTCCTGAATCATGTCTCTGTTTACACCCCACAGGGTGACAAGACCTCACAGAACTTGAGGATGAGGTTGTATGAGATCTATAGATACAAGCCCCATTACATAATATACAGTATAAATTATATGGAGATTGTGACTGGAGGGGGCACTTAATTGTACAAACACTGGCTGCTCTTCCAAAGGTCACAGGACCCACTGTAACATGAACATGGTGGGCACCTGAGGGCACCGCACCCACATGGTGAATAGATGAACATCGAGGCAAAAAAAACCACTTTAAAGATAAACTAATTTTAAAAGTTATGTAGAACTTAGCCTAACATATAGATATAAAAACTAAACTCAGAAATCTGAATAAGATCAGGGATTGTACTGATCAATATAATACAACTCCATCTTGTTTGTAAATGTAACCTTTGAGGAACTGAGCAAAGTATATAAGAGCTTGTTCCTTATCGTCATCATTATTACCTCTGTTATTTTCTACAACTACACACGCATCTATACCAACAAAAATTAAAGATTACACAGAAAAAAGTCGGCTGCTAAGCAAGCTAGCTGTCGAATAGTGAGAATGCTGAATGCTAAATGGTTTCACTTTCAGATTTGTCATAGCCAACTGCAAAGCTGGGTTTGGAAGACAAAGGACTTATTAGGAGAATCACCTGCTAATACAATGCCTTCTAAACTGAGCCTTGGCTGCGGCCACTGGAAGTTGGCACGACTCTCCCCCAGAGCTAGCCTGGCTTTCTTTCAGCAGCAGGAGGCAAGAATAACATAAAAACTACATCCCTTCACAGAATCCTAAATCTCATCTGCATCTACTGCGTCAGCCCCTGCTCACTACTGCTCCTTGCCTTAAACAGCTGCCATCAAGTCCAATAAGCAGGTATTAAGAGACTGACTTCCTAAAATAAAATGCCCTCTGGGTGACATCTGCAGAGTCAAAGGTGACTGTGTCTTAAGACATGTGGATAATTATTCCTTAGTTTATAAGGTCAAAATCCTACACATTTATATGCACAGAATGTGTTTTTACAAGCTGAGAAACCTGGGCACATCTATAGCTCAAGTGCAAACCTGACCTCAGCATGACAGAGCAGCAGACCTAAGAGATGAGAAGCAGGGCTGGAAGGTGTCTTAACTCACTACTCAGGCTCTGCTGCTAAGTGAGAAACAAAACAGCCCCCCTTTCAGTTTTAGGGTTCAAAAGCAGGACCTCACATGTGCCAAGAATGTGCCTCAATACTGCACTGTAGCCCAGCCCAAGAGTTGGCTTCTGTGGAAGGAGACAGGACGTGAAGAGCTGTGCCTACAGAGACTGACTGATTAGAACTTCAGGACTGTGCAGAGACTAGAATGTTGCAAGTCCAGAGGCTAATTATTTTATCCTGGGTTATCAATAGCCTTCCCAAGCTCACCTCTGTGTCTGAACTAACAACATCCTTTAAATTAAAAGATAAAAATTTTTGGAATCTATTAATTTTGCAGACCATGAACTGCCATCAACCCAAAAGTTAAAAATGCCATCAAATAGCATCAGAGGCCTATCATCTCTTTCCGATACACCAATGTGTTTTAAACTTGCCTTGATTTAGAACTTTCTATGTTCTGTAAAACTGTTTTCACATTCAGACATGGAATCTGAGGTAATCTAAATCTATGTTTTGACAGACAAGGCAGCTGGTTCCTCATGGCTACTTCTTATAGTACAATTCCAGAGGTACCCAACCCCTATCAGGTCACAGAATCCACACTTCCTCTTGAAATGTCCAACAATCATAATGCTTGATAAAAACCACTGAGGTAGACTATCAAGAAACAATTCTTTCCCACACGGAAATTGCAGAACTCCTGTTAAATACACACTTGTTTATCACACGCTGTCTTTCTAATACAAAACAATGGTTCTCAACACAGACCAACTGCTCTCTAATACCTAGCAATTTCATCTGAGTCTTGGAAATCTGAGTCTTAATAACTCAGGAGATAGAGGGGCCAGAGATCCTGCTAGACATCTTATACTTCTCAGGCCAAACCCCTGCGGCAAAGAAATATTGTGCCCCAAATGTCAACTGAGCTGAGGGTAAAAATTCCTGACACAAAGAGATATTTGCAAAGAGTTCAACAGGAGAAACACTAACATAGGACTAAACATGAGGATCAGGGAAGGCCCCTGGCTAATGGGATGACTTCATACTGGAAGCACTAGGGGGCAGGCCCAAGGAAGGAAACATCAAGTCATTGGAGCACAGCCTTGAAGATGAGCCTGGGGCCACAGAACCCAACTTTCTGGGTTTTGGCAACAATGAAACAAAGAACTACATCTGCCACAAGCTTCTGCCATTACAGACTGAGCCACCAAAGGCCTAAACAACAGAGCTGATGGACACAGCTACACACCCCAGAAGCCATGAGCTAAAAATAAACATTTTTCCTTATCTACAAATAGTGTACTGCTGGTACTTTTCCCAAGTCATGAAAAACCAAATAAAACTACAAGCTTAGCAATTGCAGTTATTAAGTAGAAGTGGTATCCCAGACAACACTGCTCCTTTTTACTTGTTTATGTTCATTTCACCCAGAGTTCCCTGCATCCCCAATCAAGAGCACCAGTTCTGGGGGCAAAGGTTGATTAGTGGGTAAGAGACCTTGCTATGAAAACCTGAAGACCCGGCTTCAAATCCCCAGACCCACACAAAGGCCAGGTCTGGCCACACACTCCTAGACACCAGCTTCAGACATGAAAACAGACAGAGCTGGTGAGCTCACAGATAAGAAACTTTAGCCAAGTTGGCAGGCTTGATTTAGTGTGAAATCTTTCCTCAAAAGCATAAGATGGAAGGTTAATAGCATAAACCCCGACCCTGGGGGCGAGAGAGAGAGTGTGTACACACAGTGTTCTGGAACAATAACACACTACAGAAACATTAAGCAAGACAAGTACCTTTATCAAGACTCAGTTTATTATCTGCAAAAGGAATTAATAATTGTTTTTCCTAAAAGAGCTGTTAGAAAAATGAAATTAAGTAAGAATGGCTAAAAAATTCAGAAAATATCTATATTACCCTTATTAATATGCCTTCTCCCATCTCAGCAGAATCCTTTACATCTCAGCTTCCAGTAAAGGTATTTTATTTTTGGCATTGTTTCCAGACTACATAGTTATTGTTTTAACTAGTTTCTGGTGCCAAATAAGAGCCATTCATGTTTAATCAGCTTGTAAACATAGTACCACTTGGTTTCTGGGTAGATAACACTATAAGAGTGGCTCATCCTTACTCAATCTGCTAATGTCTCAGATAATGCCAAGAAGGCAAAAATTTATCCAAAGTAAACACATGTAACATCATATTCCTTAAGAATTGTTTGTATCAATGAAATGTTTGCTGTGGCCTCTAACCACAACAATATAAATGCTGATGCTCGAAAATGAAAGGCCCCCTGACAAACTGGGACCACAGCAGAGGGTCCAGCTGACTGGGAACCAGTGAACTGGGGATGCTACCTATAGGCAAGCCACACACAGGCTTCTCCTCTCAACAAAGTAACAATTAAAAGGTTTGTGCCTAAAGACTGCAAAACGCATTGTCCAAGCAGATGTCACCCAGTGTTCAAATAGCACGGGGTACTGTGAGTAAAGGCAGCAGGACGATGGTGTTTATCAACATAGCTAGCCACCTATCTTATCCATATAACATAGCCAGCCACCTAATGTTGGGGGATACTGCTCTACACTCTGCAGATTGGTCACTTGAATTGGTTTAGTAAAATGATGCCTGGCCAGTAGCAAGGTTACCAGACTAGGAGAATTCTGGGAAGAGGAAGGATGGAGTAAGGAAGTCAACAGTCAGATGCAGAGGAAGCAAGATGAGAATGGTCTACTGAGAAAAGGTATCAAACCACATAGCTAAACACAGAATAGGAATATGGGTTAATTTAAGTGTAAGAGTTATCTAGTAGTAAGAATGAGCTATTGGCCAGGCATGTATAAATAATATGAAGCCTCCAATTCGATTATTTGGAAAGTGGCTGCCAAGTATTTGGGAACAGGTGGGCCAGAGAGAAATGTCTGACTACAATCCAAGGTCTGATTCCTCAGAATGTATAAACGGGATGTTAACAAAACTCACCTCATGGGATTCTTAGGGAGACTAAATTAGTTACTGCATTTAATGCAGTTGAACTGTGTGTCTGGTGCACAAATGATAGTGTCACTTATTATCCTTATTAGCAAAGGAATAGCAATTTCCCAACCTAGCAGCCTGGACTTCTCCAAACTTCAATTAATGCACTAGAACATCTTTTAGCAGCATGTAGGCACACTCGCTCTCCCAAGTATGCTACCTACTAAGACCATGATAAGTCTGTCAATTTTCCACATTCTGAGCACTTCAATCAGAACATTCTTGCCTACCACACAGGGCTCACAGCATCATTTGTCTATATGACATCAGTAGGCTGCAATAATGCCATGCCACCTATCACCATAACAGTTTCAACATAAGAACATCTGTTATACTCTGGTTTTACAAAAGTGGGGATAAGGGTTGATCTAACTCCTTCCCTTTAGAAATTTTCCTGTGTACTCTTTGTAGAATGAAGCAGAAAACAGCAGCCTTGCTAAGAAAATCCTTGTTATCTCAGCACCCTCAATAACCACGTGCTTCCCAGAAGGCAGGCTGCTATGTACAGAGCTCTGGACCTTGGACTTGGTTCTCTGAAGCCTGAATTCCATCTCTCTGTTCATCATCTAAGTTATTGCCAGGTAGACTTGCTCTGAACCCCTCCAAAGGTCAAGAGTTTCTAGTGTCAGGCACATTAAATGAGAACCCCCTTGTAGTCTTCCAAGAGACTCAGGAGGAGTCTGAATTGACAGACAGAATGGAAAAGAAAATGAAAAAGTCAAAGATCAAATGAGAAGAACTCTAATGATAACAGACATCTGGAAACAACAGTTCTAATCCACAAAACACTCCTTTTCTCCTAGACCTACATGTGATGGTAAACTCACCAACTTTTCTAATAGTACATAGTAATTTAAAAAGTCTTTATATAAATGTAAATTTTCTCACTCTCACATTAATTTGAGCTGTGCTTCCTGTGAGAGAGTTGGTAGGGACATGCTGCCCATCGGCTCTCACAGGACGAGCATCAGGTAGATTTTAAAATTGGATGCTGAATAAAGACTACAGGTCATTTGGGACTTTTCAAAAGTTTGATTTCTGGCTAGGGCTATAGGTCAACTAGTAAGGCACTTGCCTA
>PVIH01006367.1:29520-112134 GCA_004025045.1 Sigmodon hispidus
GGTTCAGCCCCAGCACTCACAGCTATAGGTTCAGCCCCAGCATATACAGCTATAGGTTCAGCCCCAGCACTCACAGCTATAGGTTCAGCCCCAGCACTCACAGCTATAGGTTCGGCCCCAGCACTCATCACAGCTCTAGGTTCCGTCCTACCATTCTCAGCTATAGGTTCCGTCCTTGGCACCTCATAAACAAGGAGCTAGGCACACAGTGACTCCAGCAGGAAGGAGGAGGAAGCAGGAGGAACTAGATTCCAAGGTCATCTTCATCTATACAGTAAGTTAGAGTTCAGTCTGGGATACATGAGACCTTATGTCACAGACAAATAATAAAATGGGGGAAATGAGGCCACTTTTTGGACTGAAGATGCTGTTTCAAATTTGGCAATTCAAGATGGACTCCTAAATTTGATGATTTCGAAGCTCGCCAAGTTTAGAGTAAAAGGGGCCAGAAGAGATTAAAATAGTGACTCCAAAGTATGTCTGTATATTTTCTTGGTGACACAGCATCCAGGCATGTTTACTCAGCACTCAGCACAGACTCACTGAATTAGAAACTGAATATGAAAAACGAAAAGCTTTTCCATGAAAATGGAAAGAAAGAAAATAAGAGGAAAAAAAGGAGAGAGGAAGAGAGAAAAGTCCACAAACACAACATCACTGATTTATGTGATAAACAGCGAAAAGACTGACTTAAATAAGCCAATGAACAAGATAAACCACACACACACACACACAGACAAGAACCAAAGAACAGAAGTGACAGTATCTTTTCTGAAGTGTTCCCAAAGCTAAATCTAGAAATCCAGTTAACCTAACTTATCAAGCTATGGACTGTTTTTCATTCCATAGAAATTGAATTATTGAAGGATAATAACTGTGTTTCAAAGCTGACCTTCATATTTTAAAATGAATCATACTCTGCCACTAAAATGAACACAACAGCTGTCCCATATACCCCGCTGAAAAACTTAAGTGGGAAAAACTGAAAATATCTTTTTACAAAAAGTCTCAGAATAGTTATGTACAAAAGTCTCTTAATTTAGCAGCCCTTAACAAAAGACTGTTCAAAGAACCCCATGTATTTCAGAGACTACCCCCTCATTGTACCTGAGATGCCCCTACATCCATCTATCTATCTATCTATCTATCTATCTATCTATCTATCTATCTATCTATTCACTTTCCAACCATCCATTTTATGATGGTTGTAAAATTTAATTTTCCTATTCTAATTCAATTTATCAGAAATATATTTAAATGACAAACATATCAGCTTCCAGAGAACCCACTAGTCAGGACTCAGACAAAGTATTTGATAATAAGCCACTGCATAAAGCAAGCATATGTGTGTCCTACCAATGAAAGTCAAAACTTAAGTTAAAGGTTAAAAAAAACAAGTCAGTTTTTGGTAGAAGGCCAGCAGATTTAGAGCAACAGAAGCAGAGGTGCTGCAGACTTAGAAAACCATCATAGGGCATCCCTGGCAGTAACAAATATTAACAGTGGGTAACAAACACCTGATGAAAACCACATTTAAAACATCAATCAGCAGTGTATTCCTGACAACCTGGGTGCTGCAGAGGTAGCTCAGAGGTTTAGAGAACTTGCTGGTCTTGTAGAGAGTCATGGCTTGCTTCCTAGCACCCACGCGATCTGTAACTCCATACCAAATAATTCCAAGCCTCTGTTCTGGCCTCTGAAGGCACTGTATGCATGTGGTGCACATACATACACGCAAACATTCATACACATAAAAATAAATCTTTAGTAAAAATAGTAACTTTGGAAATTGTAGCTTTACAATACCTGAGAAATACTGTGTGTGTAAGGATTCCTGGCATTCCCCAGCTGAGCCCCTCAGCTGAGGTGGGATGCACCTTGTACTGGGGCACGCCCTGGGCGTGGTTACATAAATCCTGCAGCATTGAGTACAAAAGCATCTCCCTGGACCATGGCTGGACCCGGAAGCACCTGTTTGGACCCGGAAGCATACTGTGAAGCACCTTCCTGGACCCCTGACGCATACCCATGCACGCCCCTTCCCTTAAAAGCAGCTGTAAGCGCATGCTCAGCCCTTTACTTTTCTTCTCTGTCCCCTGACTTCTTTCTTGCCCCTCTGTCTCTTTACCCACCTGGGACTTTTCTCTTAAATAAACACCATGCATGGCCTTGCTAGCGTATGCTTGCTTTTATGTGCGGAACTAACACTGTGGACATAGAATGTTTTGAAAATGAAATCTGCAAAGATTTAGCAAAAGGATCCTGTCTTCAGATGTCATGTCAGAAACCATTTCATGCGATCTCAATCCATTCATAAAGGAACATTGGGAAACCTAAGTCAAGATTCCTACAGGTAATTGCTACCTGCTTTTCAAAATGACAGTTTCAAAATTCCAAGAGTCAGGAAGTGCTCCAAATTCAAGTCCAAAAATCCATGGTGCCTGTATGGGAGGCATAGTCAGTCCTTCATTGGGACAAACTACAATGTGAACACAGAACATGGATTCCGATGATGACCTGTCTTAGCAACTGTTCTAATACTGTGAAGAGACATGGTAAGCAAGGTAATTTATTCAAGGAAGCATTTAATTGGGGCTCACTCACAGTTTCAGAGGGTTGGTCTCTTTCCACCATGGTAGGGAAAACGGCAGCAGTCAGGCAGCATGCTGGAGCAACATCCATAAGCTTACATTTGATCCACAAAGGAGAAGAACAAGACTGGCTCTGGTGGGAGATTTTGAAATCTCAAAGCTTTCTCCAACAAGGCCATACTTCCTAATTCTTCATAAACATTCCATCAACTGGGAACCAAACATTCAAATATATGAGCCATGGGGCCATTCTCATACAAACCACTTCAGTAACACAATGATGTTCAATTTTCCAGCTTGGATAGAAATGTTGTTGCCGTATATAAAAATGCTATTTCCGAAAGACAAGGTGAGGTGGGGGGCTGAAAATGGGAGAGGAGAAAGTCCAAGCTCTTGTGTTTGCAGACAGCAGAATCCTGTACTTAGAAGACCTTAAGGTTCCCCCAGAAAACTTCTGATAAATACCTTTAACAAAGACACAATGAGCAAAATCACCTTGCAAACCCCAATAGCTTTCCTGACCACAGTGATAATAAACATTCACAGCAGCTTTGAGGAAAACATTGGAGGGATGGACTAAAGCAAAGAAATGAAAGAGTTCTCCAGTGAAAAATTTCAAGCACTGGAGAAACCAACTGAAGGACTCACTAGAAGATGGGAAGGCATCCTTACTTATGCAATGGCAGAATTAATGTATTAATGTTAAACAAGTGGCCACGCTACATAAAGGGATGTACACATCCAATGCAATTCTCACCAAAATCCCAGAATTAGAAAAAAATTCTAGATTTCATGTAGAAGCACACACGTCCCCAAATACTGAAAGCAATCTTAATGTAAAAGTAGCTGGCCACAAACTACATCCCAGAGGTAAAGTTACTAAAACAACATGATACTGGCACCAAAACAAGGCACAGATGAGTGGAATAAATGCCCACACAACACCTGCCACTTCGTAAAGGTGTCAAGTCAAAAATAAACATTGGAGAGAATCCCTTTTGAAGAAATAGTGATGAGAAATCCAGTTTGTACATACAAAACAATACAAGATCTTTTTTTTCTTACCACCCATCGTCCTGAACACTAGGGGGTAGAGATACATTCAAAGTGTATCTTGGCTTTACTCAAGATCCCAACTTAGAAACTGCCAGATAAAAACACAGAATATAACCAGTACTGAAAAGGTGACCATGGCACCAAGAATGAATGGCAAATGGCAACCACAGAGTGGAAGAAGTGAACCCACCATGGTAAGAAGTGTGGGCACACAGAGAACAATGGGAAATGAATGACACATGTATAAAATGCTACAATGTGCTTCATCACTCATTACATAAAAAAAAATGCCTGCTCTCCCAAAATATTATTTCTTACTCACATGTAAAGAAAATAACTTATCTTGAGAAGTAAACACAAAACATCCATACAAAAATAATTATTAAAACTTGTGAATCTGGATTTAAAAGTCTGCAAGTTTTTACACTATTCTTTCAACTATCCTGGAAAGATAAAGTTGTAAAAAAAATAAAAACAACCAGAAACATCTGAAGAATGTAGTAAAAGCATCTAGAATGCACTGTTCCCCAACACCACTGAGTACCTTCCACATGCCCACTCTTTCAATTTTTTTCTTAACCTGTCTCTCATACTAGCTTAATACATGTTTGTGTTCTTGGTAATTCTCCACTTGGCCTGATTGTTCCTTTCAAAGGTGAGACTGTGAATATTGTTCCTCATCCCTTTGCATTTCTGGCAGGTGCGTTCCAGCACTCGGTGCAATGATTCTGGTTGAAAGGAAAAGTTCCTTTGAGATGCTCTTAGTTGCCCAAATGAATTATGGGAGATGTAATCACCAGCTCTTGTTCTAACTTCAGAGGACACTAACCTTACCTATGACCTGATAATACAGAATGTGGAATTTGCAAAACAAGAGTTGTCAAACTCATTAATGGTGTCAGTGTTCAAAGCTAGGGAAGTAAACAGGCATTAAAAAGAAGCTCACATCACAAGTCAAGGGATTCATTAACTGGCAGAAATTTTCCTCTGGAGGGTGGAAATATGTGGTTTTGTTGATGTTAATGTTGTCCGTTGGCTCTGAAGCCTTAAGAAATCACAAACACAGTCCACAGTGGGAAATCAACTAACCCTTCCATCCTTTAGCTTCCTGGTGCCAACTGCAGACTGAGCAAGCAACTGGCACCGATCTATACCTGAAAATGTAGGCAGAAAGCGTTTCAGCTTTTTCTGGAGTCATATGTGTGGGGCATGCTTCCTCACAGCACCTAGAAGGCCTTCCAAGGCTGTTGTAATGGCTCTTGGTCAGTGTAAAAAAGAAAAAAAAAAATCATTACTGGGGTTTCAAATTCACAGTATGCTCTCATCCTGGGATCCTCATTCCCAGCCTCCACACTCATGGCCTGAATCCCGGCAAAGGTGAGAACTCAGTAATGGAGATGAGATGATGCAGAAGCTTTAAAACAAGACTTACAGACAATGCTGTAGTGGAGGACAATGAGAAAATTGGCAGCACACCGTTTTCCTCTTATTAGCTGGGGCACACAAGATGCTTCATTGGCTTGCTTGATCGTCCATGAACACTGCACTGTTTGACTTCTTCCCTAATCAAAACTTCACTTAAAAAAAGTCCAGGCCCCTTCTGATCAATTTCCCAACGGCAGAAAAATGCCACAATACAGGGAGCTGGTGAAGCAAACATGTAATCAATTGTTTACACTCAATTAAGCAGAAAATAAAACCCTTCTATTTGGAAGAAGATTATCTATAAAACAGACATTTGAAAAACACAGAAAATGGAAGGGCTAGTTAATGTAGCACCTGATGGCTGTGAGCCTTAACTAACCAGGAGTTTATCCTCCACTGCAGTCTCCTGTCATGTGACTCTCCACATACCCTGTCAGTTACCTGACTCAAGCTTATCTCTATGTGACTTTGCCAATCTGAAAGCAATGGGTGGGCTATGGCTGACAGGAAGGATTAGATAAGGACCTACAGCATCAGACAATGCATTCTTCACTATACCCTGCCTACTCAGGGTCCCTGACCTTGCAACTCTTTCCCTCTGACCTCAATTCCAAATATTCAGTGAAACAGAAACACCACCTACAGAATACATAAAAACAGATGAGTAGATGAACCAGTAGAAAGTCATTGATTGTGGTGACATGAAAGCTCAAGGCAGAAAGCCTTCTTTTATATGCACCCTCAAGTGGCCACAAAGGAAAATTTACTGTCCAGCCCTGGGTGGGAGCAATAATAATTCTTCATCTTTTCATTCATTCATTCATTCATTCATTCATTTATTTATTATCAAAATAATTCTCCGTCTTTTCTTCATAGGAAGAAAAGTGGATTTTCTGAATTGAAACTCCAAATGGGGAACTAACATGTACCCAGAATTAGGTTTCAGGTTTGGGAACCTGCAAATTTACTTGAAAAAAATCTTTCTGTCCCTATGTAACATGTGAAAAGTCACTATATAACGTATTCTAATTTCCCTGGACATTTTTTTTACATGTGTGTGCACACACACACACACAAGCACACACAGAGTAATCTACCTGTGTTCCTCTTTGATGGCAGAGAGATGCCAGCATACACAGAGGAAAGAAAACAATCATGCTGCTCTGAGAAAAGGTACCAAGCCATATGGCTAAACAAGGTAAGAATTAAGAGTTAGCAAGTTATATGACTGAGCCATAGGCCGATTAGCATAAAATTAATATAAGCTTCTATGTGATTATTTGGGACTTTGGGACTACTGGTCCAGATCTTAGGGCTAGGCTGAGACAGAAACTTCATATTACAAATATGAGTGGCTAACTGAGCATCACTTGAGAAATGTGTGTCTCATGAAGTGGTAGGAAAATACCCAACTATGACCAGAGCTGTGTTCCACTCCAGTATCACCAGGAATAAAATGGCTAGTTTCATCTTTATCTGGCACTTCATCTTGATCTCAGTTGTGAGAGCTTTCTGGAATAAGACAGTGAATAACAAAATTAATAAAAATAAATGAGTTCCCACAGAGATTAACACAATATGTGTGCACATGGACACATTCAGGAGGTGGCACCCCACACACCAACAACACTGTAAATGATACAGTGAAGAAACTCGCAATGACGCTCCCATCCTTTCTTCCTTCTCTCCCTCTGAAAATACCAGAAGAAAGGACTGCAGTGAAGCTCAGTCTGCCTGCTGTGACCTGTGTCTCAGTCAAGCTGTCACAGTCTAACCATTAGAAGATCTATGAAATTTACAAACAGGTTGAAAAGGCAGCAAAACCCTCCTCTACATCGCATCTACTTGTATTTTCATAGAAGTGCATGGCTTTGAAATTGGCAGAGACTCTGCCATCAAGACTGAACCAACCCAAATCCTTGTCTCCAAGATTAAGACTCATTTGCTTCATGTCATCATACATTTCCACAGTTAAGCACACTGGTACAATTTAAAAATATGTCATATCAGGACCATATAGTGTCTAGGACATTTGGCCTTCTGAAAATAGACAGTAACCAACTTAGCAAAGCCAGCCTTTTGGAAAGCACTCTATCTGAGCAAGGTAGTCCATTAAAGAAACCACTTTCTAGCAAGTCACTGGCATCACACAACACATAGGGTTGAGAGACCCCCAATTTATGGGTTCCTCAGATGCTTTTTAACTAGGATTCAAAATGCCAAATCATTTTTCTGCTTGGAAACTGTTCCCAGATTGTGCTCCCAGGAAATGAGAGGTTTGGCATGTTCTTTCTTGAGCATAGGAAACGCCTCTGCTGGTGTCTTGGGAGATTAGTCAAATGTGGAGCACCTGCCCACATGCTCTGGCTCCCTGCCCCACATATGTGTGAGGACTGGGCAGTGCCGGGGGACGCTATGCTTTTCCGGTGGAGGAGAGCATGAGCAACGACTCACGCCCTGAAATAAACAGTTTCAAGAACTTTCTGAAATGTTTAAAAGCTGTCTACTCAAATTTTTTAAAGAAACATAATCAAATAATCCAAAGCACATACTGTATTATTACACTGTACCATAAGCTCCTTACACTCCTTTCTTCCATGTGTTATGACTTAATTTCTCTTCATGAGTCTTAAGGGAAATGAATCACTACAATCTACTTTATAAATAATTCTGCCAGATGCATTATTGCTAAGGCCTATGCTTTCTCATTCAAAACTAGTTTCTATTCTCTGACACTTAAAGCTGAAAAGGCATTAATATTTTCCTAATGCCAAACTTATAATTTTGCACCAGTACCAAGTGTGACCATCACATACATATCCCTCCATTAGGTATTTGGGAATGTCTGCAATTCTTTAGTTGTGACTGATACTGCCATCTGGAGGGCTCAGACACTCTTGAGGAGCCAAGACAATGAAAAGAAACCTGAGAAGGGCAAGAAGAGATGAGTTTCCACTTCCGCACCCTGCATAAGATGGGTATGTGCAAGCATGGTGGAGAAGACTGCTGTGTACATGGAAGGAATCTAGACACGGCAAGCAAAGCTCTGCTTTTATCATCACAAACTTGCTTATGACAACTCAAAGTACCATCTAGAAAAATATGGTTTTTTTCCTCACATGCCAATTTAATGATGCGAGACAATCTGAAGCGTAGACAGGGAAAGAAGGACAGGGACAAAAGACAAGAGCAAGTAATGGAGATGTGAATATTAAAGTACAGTTCTTGCACAAAGTGTCTTAATAAAACCTATTATTTCATACGTTAACGACAATGCCTACCTTGGGCATCATTCTGAATGTTACCATGTCCTAAAAACAAATGGTTGCGATAACTATCACTTTATTTTCTCAATGTCCTTTTTCATATGCTAAGACTCTTGTTTAAATTCTATGAAATCACTCATATTCCATGGCTTCAGATCCTTTCCCAAGGCTCAAAGCCATTTTCAGATATATCTTAGAATAAAAATTCTGTGAAAGGATGGAGATAAATATTCTAAACAAATTTCACATTTATCAACTTAATTGCTACTTTGCTTCTAGCAAATAGGCTAAGTTTCTTCTTATTTATTTCTTTAAAACATGAATTATGCTTGGTCTTGGTGATGAATAAGTGAATGAAAATACCCTTATTAGTTTGCCAGATATGACAGCTCTATTAATGGAGCCGGAGGCAGATGATTTTTTTTTTTTACACTGTCATACAGTGAAGGTGCATAAAAGAACTAACACCAGAAGCAGCACTTCCACACCACATTCCATGGACCCAAAGCTACAGTAGGAACAGCCTTTCCAAAAGTGAATTTTAATTTGCTTACTCTGTCTTAAAAATCACCAGCATAGGCACACTGGGCCCATATGATTAGAGGTATCCATGTGCCTGTACAGTTAAAAAAAAAAAAAAAAAAACATACCCTAAAATGCATTAGGACTCAAAGATGTCTAGTGTATCTATATCCATCTGTCACAGTGCTGTATGTTTCCTCAAGGAAGATTAGGGAATATAAATGTAAAAGATTCAGAACAGGAAAACATAAAGTAAGCGGCAAGTCTTCAGAAGTCAAAACACACACAGGATCAATTTGCAAATCTTTTTTTTTTTTTTAAACTTTATTTATTTATTTGCCTTGGTGTTTGCCTGGAACTGGAACTACAGACAGTTGTTAGCTGCCATGTGGGTGCTGGGAATCGAACCCGGGTCCTCTGGAAGAGCAGACGGTGCTCTTAACCGCTGAGCCATCTCTCCAGCCCCCAATTTGCAAATCTAAAGTAAAAATAAAAACATAATTCTATTTAAGGTGTGTCAAAGTGGTAAAATTGAGAGTAAAGGTCAATGGTGGAGCACTGGCTGTGTATGGGTGAGAGCTTGCTTCGATTCCCTGAAACAATTACTAAACATGAAAGTACAGAAATGGATAAAAACAAAACAAAATAGGAATAAATGTAAAAACAACAAAGCTAGCATTGTGCTAAAACCCAGAAAACATTCTGGGGAAACACTACCAGAAGACTTAAAATTGCTGAAAAACAGAAAACTACCCGTCAAGAGTGTGTGCTGTGTAAACCATTAAGTCTCAAGGTGTCTCTTCAGCACAAAAAGTGAACAGCATAGCAATCCTTGGTGCTTACATTGCCCAGTGATTTTTGAGGTTATTTTGAGGACTTTGTTTCATTTTCTATCAACACAGAGGAGTTTAATTTTACAAAATTTATCACTGATGAGTTTACATTAGATAATGCCCAGCCATTTTAGTTTTCTGTATCCTTGACTAGATTTTCTACAACTATCCTGAATTCACTGGCCTTATAGACAAGACATCCCAGTTTAACCATGATGTCTGATGTTTCAAAAAGCTGCTGTGGCCCATTAAAACATTCCCTAAACATACTCCAATGTTGTAGGAGGATTGATTTGCACTGTGCTTTACAAACACAGGGAGAAAGTCGACTGACAAAGTAGAAATGTTACCAATGGAGCAAATGTTTGCACGTCACCTCCTTGCTGTGACTGGTAATGAGAACACAGAGCAGCAGATGAACAAAACCCCACCAGCTCTTATTCACCATGACCACCCTAGAAGGGCTCTTCAAAAAAATGATACCAATCCATATGCTTCTCTAGTCTCCTGAAAGCAATGCCTTTGTCATCAGGATATGGCAAATTCCTCAGGATTCATAAGTGGTTCTACCATAAAAACTGAAAACGCTAATTGTGTGGTGAGTTTGGGAGATAAATGCCAGAGTATGAGCAGCAACTGTTTACAACGAGAGAAAATGACTTCATGAAGTAAAGTCCCCAGTTTAACAACAGAGACCTCAGGAGGTGACATTCTCACTAATGACTCCTGACAGCACTGCAGACTCAACACTCAGATGTGCAAGGATGTCCCGAGAAAACCCAAAGCATGATCAGGACATTGGCTGTGCTGTGAGTGATGATGTGAGCCTTATGGTCAAGAATATGCCTTGGACTTCACTTTGAAAGGTGCAGCATTTACTCTATGAATACTATAGCCCACAAAGATTTTGGAATGTACATACTGGAGGCACAAAAGACTAGGGTTTTTTTTTTTTTCATAGTTAGCCTTCATTTAATATTTTCTCTTCTTCATTGTCATTATTTTCATAACACTCAGAGGTTTATAGTAATTGCAAACTGTTTGGTTTATGGGTCAGGCTTCTTGCTAGCTAACACTTTTACTTAAATTAACCCATTTCTATTAATCTTTGTATCACCACTTGTCTTGTGGCTTTCAGTGTGTCCATTACATTTGGCTCCCCTGGTGGCTCTAGGTGTCTCCTTACCTCCTCCTTTCTTATCTCTGTCTCCCCTGGATTTCTGGTCTGGCTGTATCCTGTCTTGCCTTAGGCCACAACAGCTTCATTATTAACCAATGACAGCAACACATGTTCATAGCATACAGAAAGACCATCTCACAGCATCTTCAGTCTCCAAACCCTTGAATCCTACATTTCTATATGGAAACATGTTATCATCCAATGAAGCTGTAATGACTTTTCTATCAAAGTTCACAAAAAATAAAGATAATTTATTGTTTAATATATGCTATTAACCAAGCCAGCATACTGCATTTCAGTAAATTGTTTGGTCCCTTGCTCCCTGCCACCCTTTCTAGCCTAATGATAAACTACACTCACTGGCAGGCACCTTTGTGGCTTCTCCAGGGCTTGCTTATTTAGCCCCCTGCTAGGAGCCTAAGCATTTGTATTAGAGTTTAAAAACACAAAATTAGCTTCTGAGGATAAGGCAGCACAGGCATAACTCTCCACTCTGTAAAGGCCATGTTGCCAACACAGAGAGATGAAGACAGGCTTCTGGCCCCTTGTGCAAAGTAACAACTAAAAATAACAGGAAGTCACAGAATTTAAATGCACGTTTTCTCACTTGGAGACTTCAACCTAAATGTCCAGATAGTGGGACCAAGATAGCTGATTGGGAGTAGCACATTAGGGGGGAGAATAAAGGACAATAAAAAGGGTAAAGGTCTCAGACTCCTGGATATCAAAGTCAGTATTAGAGCTGCCAAAGGAACCAAAGGCCCAGAAGACAAGGAGGAAACCTACGGAAAGGGCTGCAATGGTGCCCAACTTGGAAGCCCTCAGAGATCACGGATGTCTGGATAAGAGGCTACAACTTTAAAGATGCAATATTTTAAGCAGAACAGTATATAAAGTAAAATACCTGCATAACAAAAACCAGGCAAAGGACTATCAGTTATTATTTTCTCCCACAATAATCATTAACTGCCTGTGAACCTTCAGAGAGGAATGAGCCAGTGAACTCCACAAGCAGAAATTTTGTATATTGTTGAATAATACTATAGAAGTAATATTGTCTTTTGATGGCAATTCTTATTTGTGAAACTCTTTTCATTGACAGATATTGGTCTATCAAATACTTAAATCTCAAATCCATCATTTATAATTCTGTGTATTGTTTTATTAACAGCAAAAACATACTCACAGTCAATCATAATTAGACTATCAAAAGTCAGGGATGCCAGGCACAGTATGTTGGAAGATCTTGAGTTCCAGGCTACACAGAAAGACCCCGTCTAAAAGGTTGGACTACAGCTCAATAATGGTGTGGGCTGATGGCAGGTAAGTATTGCCATCAAAGTAGAAGAGAAATAAAAGGGCAGTATAGCTCACCTTATTTCTAGGCAAAAATTATAAATTGAATAAGTAGAAGGGATAGGGAGGGAGAGAGAGGGAGGGAGGGAGAGACGGGGAGGGAGGGAAGGAAGAAAGGAGGGAGGGAGGAAGGGAGGAGTATGGTTCTATGCATTTAAACAAAGAGGGAGATATGTACATATCTGATTCCAAATGTAATCCATGCCAGAAGCCTGTGTTTGAAATGCGCTCTTGCTCTGTAAACCCAAACATCAGCTTCACTAAACACGCCCGCATTGTCTAGATTGAACACATCTGATGAGAGAGCAGAAGGTTTCCAAAGGGATGGAGAAACTCAACAAGCTGTTAGTCCCCTTGCAATCTAAAGGTGCTAAATGTGTTGCCCAGCAAATGAGTACTGCTAAGATGGGTAAGGACCAAGAGCATCGGGTGTTGCTAAGGGCTACAGGGACCTGGAGCTGGAATGTTCTGCTTCATAGCTCTCCAAGGGTGGCACTATAACTACATTCCAGACTACCATTTTCTTTTTAATCAAACTCTAATAATAAAAATCAACTAATATTTATTCTGGACCACACTCTGTCACTGCTTAGTATCTGAATCCTGGGGTGTGTGCTGGGTGAACCAATCCAATGCCCAGTCCTCTACTGGACAACTTGTCCTACAGGAAGCTGTAGGTCAAGGGGTTGAGTCTGACTTTAAAAATATGAGACCTGATAGAGAAACTGATAGTAGACTGGACTTCCAATGGCTTAGAGTGAGGGAGGACTAGCCACCCCCTTCCCCATAACATACTCAACTTGCTCAAAGCACTTCACTGGGCCACACACATGCCATGCCATGCCAATGTAACATAACGTAATGTAACACAACACAACAGGAAATACCCAGGACAGCACATTGCTCCTCCAGTAGTGTTTTTCTCCTATTCCATGAGCAAACTAAAGTAAACCTCCTTTCAAATTCCCAGAAAGAGTGTCACTGACAGCTACAGAAGTCATTGTCAGCATTGACAAGATTGAAGTTTTTGTTGCATTTACTTGCTCTCTGTGGTACTACACAAGATGTAAAATTTTAGCAAGAAAAAGTATATTCACAATGATTTCAGGTTCTTATTTATTCATTTAGCCATTACACTGTCTGGAAAGTAAAGTGGGAATGAGGGACTCCACAGACAATAACAATAAAACCCAGTTTACCTGTTCCCTGTGACAGCTATTCCAGTTGCAGCCAGTTCACTCCTATAACAAGATGCCACTATAAATTAAAGTTTTCTTGCACATGTCATCTCAGCTACAGGAATCAAAATTTTTCCTAAGTGACAAACGAGTTCCCTGGTTGTCAAGCACATGGGTTTTCAACTTGACTGAATGACTATATAGCTTATATGTGTGTTCATATTGTTCTACCGTACTCCGCAGCACTTTGAAAACAAATATAAAAGATGGCTTTCACAAGTCCTATTTCATCCCATGACTAATGTTCATCCTCCTGCTGATGGATGGGTCTGACCCACAGTCCTCCTCCTGGTGTCTAAAGATGACTCTGTGGTAGGATGTCACTATAAGGAAAGCCTCTGTGCAAGCAGTGGTCTGCCTGGCCTGGACACTCTACATATGCTAAGACTTGAGTTATCCTGGGATCCCTGAACCAGATACACAAGGCTCACATATTAACCAGCCTGGAGTTACCCTGGGATCCCTGAACCAGACATACAAGGCTCACATATTAACCAGCCTGGAGTTATTCTGGGATCCCTGAACCAGACATACAAGGTTCACATATTAACCAGCCTGGAGTTACCCTGGGATTCCTGAACCAGACATACAAGGCTCACATATTAACCAGCCTGGAGTTATTCTGGGATCCCTGAACCAGATATACAAGGCTCACATATTAACCAGCCTGGAGTTATCCTGGGATCCATGAACCAGACATACAAGGCTCACATATTAACCAGCCTGGAGTTATCCTGGGATCCCTGAACCAGATATACAAGGCTCACATATTAACCAGCCTGGAGTTATCCTGGGATCCATGAACCAGACATACAAGGCTCACATATTAACCAGCCTGGAGTTACCCTGGGATCCCTGAACCAGATATACAAGGCTCACATATTAACCAGCCTGGAGTTACCCTGGGATCCATGAACCAGATATACAAGGCTCACATATTAACCAGCCTGGAGTTACCCTGGGATCCCGAAGGCTCACTTATGAAGCAGCCTGGAGTTAAGCTGATGTTCATAAAGAACACAATGGTACAGCTCATAACAAAATAGCTAGAAAAACTCACCCAGAGAAACAACAAAGCCTCTTCCTATAGATGTGAAAACACATTCCACAGGGAGTCATGATGGACTGGAGGTCTCTCGGTGGGCATTGTCCCTCTAGCAACAACAACATGGCCCATGGCATCTTACTGTACCACAGGCTGGGGACACGGAGGCTCACTGACAGTAAGCCACCTGAGCACAGTGAAAAAACTCATGAAACACCACATAACTCCTAGAACCAATTCATCTCATTCTTACTGTCAAACTCCAGCTGTACTGGAAGAGCACTTCAGTTTAAGTGCAGACTCCTTTCCACAGTAAACATACTTATTTGGCGCAATCCTTCCCAGAAGAAGATATTCTGAAAATGATTCCCTTGCTGAGGTCTCAACAGTCCATGGAGGATATGAGAAAAGCTCTGTTACCCTAGAAGCCAGCCTCGCTGCACGGTCAGAGCAGAGCCAAGGGATCTCGGCTGTCAGGAAGCTTTGCTTCTAAAATCTTTGGCTCTGAGCTGGGCTTCAGTTAGTTTGGGTGAGAACATCAGCTCGGAAACACAGATCCCTGGATTCTTAATGCGCATGGCCTTTAAAGTTAAACAGGCTTGCTGAAAAACGGAAGGACAGAGATGGGGCAAGCTGTCAAGCAGCACTGCTTGGGAGACAGAATTCCAGAAGGACTTAGTAGCTACTGGAAGTAGCTACCCCGGCATCAATGGGAAGCTGAATTCCACGTAATTCTAAAGCCTGAAGATGATGAAAACAACAAATTCTTAATGTCAACACAACCTTCCTCTTTGCATGGAAATCACTAGCAAGTCTGCCAAACAGTATCAACAGTATCCAACAGCGCCAGGGCAGAAGGCTCTGTGTATTTGAAGCAGGTGTGTCCCAAGGAGATAGAGGGGACACTGGCAAAGAAAAACAGAGGAAGGATCTTCAAGATGCTCTATTGTCCACTCTAGAGTAAAAGAACTGCAGGCATGCAGTATAACATCCCTGCCTGTTTCAGTACTTTGTCTAAATCTTTGTGTGTAGCTCCTACCCCATCACTGGTTCCAAAGGTTTTGTGAGAGATTTAATTTATACCATAAACAGATACCTGACAGAACCCATTTATTATTATTATTGCCTCTATTTTTACCATCATTTCAATATCACTTCAAGGTTCAAGCACATACAATACTTTCACAGATTTCACATAACCATGTGGTAACACAAAACTGATAGTTAAGAATTATTTTTCAATTTTCTATTAAAAAATACGGCATCAGTATTATATATATATATATGCATTGTATGTATGTGTGTATATACTATTAGCATATATAGCTCCAATCAGAGGAAAAAATCAATAATATTTTACAACAGCAACTACATACATATCTGTGATGAGCTCACAGAACTAATGCTGGGTACATTATATTGCTGTGCTCCAGATAAGTGTGTCCAGCTAAAATTCAAGCTGACACCTGTACCCCAGAGAAAGGGAATCAAGACTTAGGACCATTGGAAAGTAGGTAATTGACTGAGTGACAGCTTAACTGAACAGTGACACCAGGAGGAAAGATTGGCAGACAAGGAGGAGGACCAGGAGCTACGGAGGAAGAGGAGGAGAAAAAGGATGGGGGGGGTAGCAGCAGTGGCAAGGCAGAGGTCAAGTGCAGGCAGAGAAAGCAGGGAATAGTAACTGAAAGCACGAAGTTAACACATTCCAGCAGCCACTGGTCTGATCTGACGTGTGTAAACATTTTAGGTCTCTACATCTTCCTAGTCACAAAATCTCACAAAGATCTGGCCAGAGATGGAGCACAGAAAGACTTCAGTTCTGTGCTTTTTACAGAGTGCCACACCCAGATGAATGTACCTTTTGAACAAAAGCATCAGCTCAAGCTGGGTGGTGGTGCTCACCTTTAATCCCAGGACAAGGCAAGCAGAGGAAGGAGGATCTCTGTGAGTTTGAGGACAGCCTGGTCTACAAAAGTGAGTTCCAGGACAGTCAGGGATGTTAGACAAAGAAACCCTATCTCAAAAAGCCAAAAAGAAAAAAAGAAAAAAGAACACTAAGTGGCAGCTCAACCATGCATTCTACAAAGATACTTTGGAGGAAACAAGGAACATCTATGGAACAGTGGTTCTCAGCCTTCCTAACATTTAACACGGCTCCTCATGTGGTGGTAACTCCCAACCATAAAAGTACTTTTGTGGCTATCATAAATGTCATTTTTCCACTGTTATGAATCATAATGTAAAAATATCTGATATAAAGAATATCTGATATTCAACCCATGTGAAAGGGTCATGCAAGCCTCAAAGAGGTTGGAATCCATAGAAACCCTAACTCTAGGGAGATCTGGGTGCTAGGCAGTATCCCTGCAGGAAAGGAAAGGTAACATATCCTCAGCGAATAGAAAGGGAGTAGCAGGAAAGGCCACGGTGACCACAGGGGAATGGGTAGCAGCTCTTGACTTGTGTAAAACAGAATGTCACAGAGAGCAGACTTGCCAAATATGCTTGTGGTGGTGGCCAAACTAAGAGCCGGAAGATCTCATGGTTCTGCTAAGATCTTTGACAGAATTCTGTACAGGCCTCCAAATCAGACCTTGTAATAAATGTGTGCTGAATTAAATATGAGGTTATTTCAGGTACAAAAGCTGATGCTCAAAGGATTTCAAAATATTAGAGACCTTGAGCACAAGGAGAAACCATATTTGACTTCAGCTCTGGATGGCTTGCTTTATTCCTATGCGAATATGTGTGTCCATGTATACCTGCTTACAAACACACATTCTTTCCCACAGAATTTCCTACTATAAATTGGCCTCGAGGCAATTCCCTAAGCCAAATATATTCACTTTGCCCCCCCCCACTAAAAAAAGAAAACTTTCTAAATCAAACTCAGAGACTGAAAATAGGGCTGAAAACAGAGAGCCTGGAGGGGTGAAGGGGAGGTGGCCAGGAAAGCAGGGACCAGAAGGTTTGTGACAGAGCAGAAAGGAAATTCAAGGAATACCCAGGGGCACCTCTCTCTCCCAGCATATGGAGATTTGAGGTTCATTTTGAGATTCTGAAAAGAACTGTATGTAGAGAAGTGGTATGGAAGTGGCCTTAGCCAGTATGATCTCGGTGGTTTTCCTAAACAGACCTGCTGCATGGGAATGAAGAGGTAGGGATAGAGGTGAGGTTCAGTCAGCAGGAGTCTCTCTGCCTAGCAGGCCTGGGGTCCTGAGGCAGTGAGGGCATGCTTGACTAGCAGGTATGAGACTCTGGGTTTAAGCCCAGCACAGCATAAGACCGGGTGTGCAGCACATGCCTTTAATCCCAGTACTCAGGGGTCAAGGCGAGAGGGTTACGGAGAGGCTGGAGAGGTGGCTACCTGCTTAGGAACATTGGCTGCCCTTACAGAGGAGACCTGTTTGCTACCCTGCACCCACATGGTTGTCCACAACCATCTGTAACTCCAGACCCACGAGATCTGACACTCTCTTCTGGCCTAAGGGATGCACAGACATACATGCAAGTAAAAATAACCTCATATAAAAACTAAATATAATTTTTTTTCAAAAAGAGAAACAAGAATTCAAGGTCATCCTCACATATTGAGCAAGTTTGAAGCCAGCCTAGACTACATGAAATCTTCCCTGACTCAGTAAATGAGTGAGTGCTAATAAACTGATTAGCACTCCAAAAACAGCCACTGCTTACCTCAAAACTCAGTCGTCAACATGCCCCTCTGGACCTTTATGACCCTTCACCAGGAAAAGGGTATAGCTTATGCTAAAACGGGACATCACTTGTGTACCACCAATCTCATTTGTTAGACCACAGCAAAGGAGAACTCCTTTTCACAGATGAGAAGCACACGTGCTCCAGATGCCCAGGAAAGGCCCTGCGCTCAGAACACCCACCGAGGAGAATCTGCAGCATTCAGGCTTCAGGAGCCCAAGGCCCGGGCTTGGCAGGAACCTGGCAATGGGCCCATGAAGGTCTGAGGTGCCCTGCTGTAAGGACTTTGAGAAGTTCTTGGTTATTCCCTCATCTGAACTTGGAATGACATAAGAGAAGTGATCAGGACCCAATCTGAGACCAGTTTCTACCAGTTATCGAACTGTGTGTGCCTGTGGGGCCTTCATTTCACCCCACTGGACTGCCGACTCCTCCGTTTTTAATATCAAGATATGAGTCATGAAAGGATTGAATAAGTTTTAGGTTTAGAAAGCTTAGAGTATGGTTCATAAAAAACAATGAATTATTTAGCAGTTATTATAATAAAAGAAAGGAAACGACTCACCTTGAAAGGTCATCAACTTCAGCTACATATGCACAGCCCCGTAAACCACCCAGTTAGCCAGTAGGCATCAGCTTCCCTTGGCTTTTCGATTCCATCAATTACCCATTTAACTATTCGAACTTCAGGCAACCAAGTCAGCTCCACAGGGGCTGCTGGTGTCCGTCCATGCACATTTGTTCCTTGGCCATGAAGGAACGCTGCAAGTTCTGGACAGCAGGGGTAAGTGGCCATGCCAGGCAACCAGAGAGGCTGCCATCAAAACCTGCTGTTGATGAATCATGGTGACAAGAAGCCCCACTCATCTCCACAAGGAACTTTCCAGGCCAGGCGGCCATCTGCTATGGGTCTTTTTCCAAATATAAGCAGCCTGGTGAGGGAGGAGGTAGGTCATCCACCTTCCCCAGGCAGTGTACAGCCCTGAGGCTCTTAGCTGAACCCTCCTGTGAACATGAGCGAGCCCTGGCTCTCAAGGTCTTGCTTTCATTGCAAACAAGCTTCTATCTGAAAAAAAAACCACAGTCAATGACAAAGTTATATGAGAGCTTCTGCCACAGAAGCAGCCACATCTACTTCTCACCACCCTCCTCACATCCCACCAGGTATTCTAGAATAAAGACACAACCCACAGCCCAATTCCACACTGGTCTGCAAAGAAGGGAGAGGTGTCTTGTAGCATCTGGAACTATTTAGCTTCTGCTTTTGGTGTAAGAAAGTTATCATGGTCACTTGCCAGTGGAATTATGTGCTCTAGGTGCTAAATAAAAGCATTTTATCTGCCATTAGAAAGAGACACAAGCACCAAACTGTTAGACAGCAGTATACAACAATAAACTGACAGCTAGTACTTACAGCATTGGAAAGTGCTTTGCCCCAGGGTTCAGTATAGGAGGCTTGGTCTCTAGCTGAACAGACTGAACCACAGGTGCTGACTACATTAATGGAGTCACTTCCAGACAGAATAAAGATGAATAGACTGTGTAGGGCCACTGTTGGAAATTATCTTGTCCCTGGCCACTTCCTGTGGCATTCTTTCTCCTTTCTGGTTGCCATGAGATAAGCATGAGATATTCCTCCATGATATTTCTAATTCACCTCAGCCCTAGAAGCAATGGAGTGAGCAAACCATGGGACAGAATCCCTGGAAATGAGAACCAAAATAAGCCACACCTCCTCTAAGTCTTTCATGTCAAGTACTCTATCACAGAAACTAAAAGTAACTAGCACTCTAGTGAAGGTCACTGTAGGAAGGGAGCCTAAAGAGTTGACGGATAGGGGCTGGAGAGATGGCTCAGCGGTTAAGAGCGCCGTCTGCTCTTCCAGAGGACCCGGGTTCAATTCCCAGCACCCACATGGCAGCTGACAACTGTCTGTAGTTCCAGTTCCAGGCAAACACCAAGGCAAATAAATAAATAAAGTTTAAAAAAAAAAAAAAAGAGTTGACGGATAAATGTCAACTACCTGAAGACGTAGGTGAGACAATACTGCATAGATTGCCATGGTACAAAGAACCCTGCTTCAGTTGTAAGACATTCTCACCAGTGCCTGGTCATGCTCACAATGCCCCCGCCAAGGAGACAAGCCTGTAAATGAAGCAAGCCCTTATGACTGACTGTACTATGCAGGCTTGTTATGGCAACAGTCTACTGGATAATAATTAGCTGTCAGGGCCCTTTGAAGCTGCTGTAGCTCGGCACCTTCTAGAAAAGGAAAGATGTAGCCAGCAGAAAATAAAGAGGACTCCATGTCCTGAGTCTTCCGATGCTGCTCAGGGCTCTTCAATCAGCACAGCAATGTGTTCTCCTGGGGCAGCAGACTCCAGAACCTGGATTAAATGGCAGAAAGAGCATGCACAGAGAGGAAGAACCTCACAGAGGTGAGGTGAGTGGACTCGGTCCTTCTCACGCTAAGAGGCTGCCTGCTGCTCCTATTCAACAGGGCAAGGGAGGGGTTACTTCCAAGACAGGATAACTTGACTGAGACCAGGTGAAGGTTATCTGAAGAACAGTGCCCATAACCCTTGGTGGTCGCTCCATAGCTGAGAGGACAATAGGATATGAGTCACAGTCAACATTAACTTCATCCTTAGGAAGCGTTTAGCACCAATGGAATCATGAGTTCACTACTGATGAGACAAATCTTTTAGATGGAAACCTCCAGGACCCTTCCGTTTTCTGTTTTTTAGTAATAAAATAGAAAAAAATAAAACCCTATGGAATTTCTGGCAAATCATGTGAGGCCTCCCCTGAGGCCTCCCTCACTCATGGCTGTAACTACCCCACTACCATTACCATTATGCTTGTCCTATGTGCATGGATAGGTGAGAACAACATGCTAATCCATCTGGTACTAACTCCACAAAAACCAAAGGCATTTGCCTCCTGGCCACATACACAGAGTAACTCCCCAGTACGCCTTGGGACAAAAGCACCATCATCCCCACCAGTCAGCAAAAATGGCCCTCGATTTCCAGACACCAGATGCAGCCAATTGCTTGAGTATTTAGCACTGGAGGGAGCATACATAAAACGGGTCTCAAAGCAGGTGAAAGAGAGGATGACTGAGTATGTCTATAACAGGCACACTGGCCCAGAGAGTACCTTTAGGACACCGCACTACTCCAAGAGAGCCTTTCTAGAACCATTCCAATAAACTGTGCCGAGGAAGGCCATGGGGCAGTGTAGTAGGAGAAGACATATATCATATCATGAGGCAACGGAACCCATGGTCCCTTCTGCCCTCCCTCCAATGGACTCCCAAATCCTGGCCACCTCCTCGTGATTCCCAGAGCAGAGATGTTGAAGTGAAATTGTTAATGTGCCTGGGTTATTTAACTGTGCTGGGCGGCTAGTGAAGCGGATTTGAAGATGGTCAACACAGCCAGATAATTACAGTGGCAAGGTGAAAAATTAAGAGCTGAAACAAATTCAGTTCACCACGCAAAGCTCAACTTGATAGTTGATTAGAGAAAGAGCAAGTGACAAGCAAATGTCTTCAGCCCCTAATCCCCCTAGGATTTGCCTTAATTCTCCCGAACACTTAAAATACACGGAGTAGCTACTATGCCAGCCAGTAGACAGAAGTATTGGGCTGGGAAGGGCCACGCCTAGCCGGTGAGAAGCAGGGGTCAGCATGATGTTTTAGTTCACCTATGCTGCTTTAAAGAACCACAAGCCGAGTCATGTGTATAGAAAAGGGGTCTTTCTGGATCACAGTTGTGAAGTCATCTCTGACTGAAAAATGGAGTCCAGAAAAGTGGCTGAGGTGGGGTGAGGAGATGTCTCAGTAGGCTAAGTGACTGCATTAGCAGCGGAACCTGAGTTTCTTCTCCAAACTAGGCATGGTGTCTCAGACTTGCAATCTCAGCGCTAGAGACTGAAAGGGTAGGAGGACCAGGAGCTCTCAGGCTAGTTAGTTAACACTGTCAGCTTCAGGCTCCATGGGAGACCCTCCCACAAAAATTAAAACACGCAGGATACACACACACACACACACACACACACACACACACACACACACACACACACACACACGAGGAGGGGAGGGGAGGGGAGGGGAGAGGAGAGGAGGGGAGGGGACCACTGGGCTCTGTCAAGTCTTTCCTTGGACTTGGAAAGACTTGACAGGAGAAGCTGCCAGTGTCTGGCCCCAGGAATATGCCCAATGATGGCTCCCTGTACGTGGCAGGCAGGCAGCTGCTATGTCTACATGAGGAATTCTGGGCAACTGCACCCCCTAGGTTCCCTCTTCAGAGATGCATGTTAGGTAGAGACTTACAGAAAATGGGCTACCATCAGACATAAACAAACCAAGAAGGAAGTCGTAAATCAATTGTCATAAAGCAAGGAAGAAAGCGAAGTCAGACAGGCGTCTGCCCTCTGCTACCCTTTGGGATTCACTGAGTCGGAAGAAAGCCACATTCTTAAGAATCCATTCAACTTGGGAGTGGTTCCTGGGCCCAGGTCCACAGGAGACCACCATCCTCAGGGCTTTGTATCAAAGAGTTTCAATACATTCATGACCAGAAGACATTAAGCTGTTCGCTCTGCTTTGACTCTGCTGTTCCTCTACCCCACAGGTTCTTTTAATTTAATTTCACAATTCATACTGGATCAATGAAACAGCAGTGCACACCTACTACAGACACACGGCAGCAAATTTAAATAGTGCAATAAAACCCACAGGCATCAACAGCTCTAACTGCCTGCCAGAGCAGTTATTGCTGAGAAATGTGCCCGGGCCACCAGGGGGAACTCAGCGTAGAGGGAGTGTGCCAACACAAGCCCTCCATCCCCACCTCTGACTAATTATCAGCATCCTTGGCCTCCCAACCAGGTCCCAGAGAACCACAGTGGCTGATCTGGGCTCACCTGAAGCTGCAAATTACTTTGCGAATAGCAGAGAACAATACTTTGCACACTCACAACAAAGGCGAGCATCTTCTGCAGCCCTGCTCCATGGCCCTGTATGTGGAGCAGTTCTCCAAGGCTTTGATGACAAAGTGCTGGGTTCTACTGCCAGCCAACAGCAAGACAGGAAAAGGCAGGCAGTATCCCCTCCTCCAGGACCTGCTCTGCAGAGCAGCCTTGGAGCAGGATCTTCATGGGATTTTGTTTTCCACTCTAGTCTGACAAAGTCTTAGCAGGCATGCCTGCACCATTTCCCTCCCCTCCTTCCAGTAGCAAGAAAGGAAAAGAAGGAAAGGAAAGGAAACAAAGGAAGGAAGGAAGGAGGGAAGGAAGGAAGGAAGGAAGGAAGGAAGGAAGGAAGGAAGGAAGGAGCTCAGAAGGAATACTGCAGAACAATCACAGCAAGCATGCTGCTGCCTTTACAGTGCTGTCACTGAACCCTCCATATTATAGGCTAATTCTACATCCTCTTAAGGAGGGTATTGCGTGTTTGAAAGAGAAAGAAATTGCTAACACTCAATAATTTGGATGATTTTCTACAGGAAAGTAAAATGAAAGAAACTAATTCCAAACATTATATTTATTATGATCCCTATAAATGTTTTTGAAATGATACAAGTTCACAAATGAAGAGTTCCTATGTTCCTATGGTTTAGCAACAACAACCTTAGACAACACATACACACACAGGAGAGGTAGACAAGGGACTTCTTAGTCTTAATAGCTATTATTTATCTCAAATTTTCAATTTTGAAAGTCAGCTATGTTCTACACCCTGGCCATTACCACCACACCTAACCAGTGGTTTCCAGAAGTTGAGGTGGAATCAGATGTTTTGTGAAACCTGCCAGCTGGCAAGACAAGAATCATCTGAAACCAAGAAGGAAGCTGCAGACTTAGAGCATGTGATGGTTAAGATTTCCTTCCAGTCCAGCACTCTTGCAGATTACCTAACCCCCATAACCACTTCAATCCAATGGGCAATAGTCTTCAATGACAAAGAATCCAATGATCTTCAAACACTTAGATAAACATTAGCATTCATATACAATTGAAACTGCATCGTTTTGAAAAGAAATATCATTCCTTTTGAGAATATCATGGATGAGCCTTCATTGTCCTTAAATGATTTCTGGGTAAGGCAGAGAAGTGGCAAGAAAATAAAAATACTTAATCAGAAATTGGTTGGTCTCCTCGCTGGCAATTCTTTCATCATGCCCTGCATATCAGAAGAAAAGAAAATGACATTTGTTTCTAAATTGGTGAGTAGACAGTTTAGTAAAAGAAGAAATTTGTAGTGATCTGGTCTAGCACACTAGATATAAGCACTGTTTATAATCTTTAAACTTTTATTTATAGTTTTCCCCCAAACATAGACAAAGGCATTAGCATTAGCAGTTGAAGAAAATTTACTAGGAAAAGGAGCTGAGAGCTGCTAAGATTCCAGCCCCACTCATTCCAAAGTAGCATCATTCACCCTGTTTTTAGAGAAGTCATGTGTTACTTAGGTGTGCTTCCTAATTTAAGTACTGTCAGAGAACAAGCGTCCATTTGCTTGTTCAAACAATATACACCAGACACCTACAATCTAAGGCAATGTAAAAACAGTCTTTCTATTCAGTACAGAGGAAATAATTGATATGTCCAAGTCCACTTGGCTTAATCCCTTGATTATACGTTATTTCCATCATAAACACTTTGTTGGTTACATGCTCGCTTTGTAAAGTAAATGGCAAAATTGTCCCCCTTTTGAAGAATGAAATTGGCTTTAGGAGCACTGTGAAGCTGAAGATCCATTTAGGAGAAAAAGACAAAAAGGAGTTGGTAATAACATATTTTAAAATGAATTGGAACCCCTGCCCCCAAAACTCTTTCTTCATTCCCTTTCTGAACTGGGCTTTGGGTGGCCACTGCTGTAACTTTCTGTGGTTTTCCTGCTCTGTTCCGTGGGGGGGGGGGGGAGCTGCCATCCCAACAGAAGAGTGTCCTTACCTCCCCATACCATCTCCTGCTGCTTTTCCAGCACACAGAACTCAAATGGGCCACGGAAATAAGCTGGTAAAACACTATTCTAATCTACTGAAAACATGGACCCATCTGAATAAGCATTTCTTAGGCAGGGATGAGTCTGCCCACAGGGGATTTTGGCAATGAGTCATGGAAATTTTCAGTGACTGATGCTGGGAATACAGAGTAGGGAAGAGAGGTGAGAAGCTTGTGGGTCCCCTGGGTGAGAGCAGGGTGCTGTCCCCTAAATTAGTCCTTCCATCACAGATTTCCTTCTGGCTCCCATGTCCATTGTTCTGGCTAATTACAGCTTAGCCAGATCTGCCATTCTTTCACAGAACAAGAACACTAAGTGTGATTAAAGAACAAAATAAACCAATTTCAAAAAGTCAATGCTAAAAAGGAAGTTGGTAAACACGGATCAAGTAATAGGAAGTATATTAGTCATCCCAAGGTTAGTCTATCACTACTTCAACACTAAAAGGTGAAGCCAATGCTGATGGACTGAAGACAAACACTTACTTCATTTTACTTCATGTGGGGTCCCTAGATTGACTCCTAAAATCCTGAAATAATTTTCTGCCTACACCCAAGAATCACCAGTGTCAGTCCTCTATGCTGGGACTAAGGCATCCCTAGGCACATAAACCACCACCTGAGCACGTAAGCAACACAATGTTTATGGGGGAGTGCCGTCTAATCAAGGGATTATGGCAGGTGGAGGTGGACATGGCAATTGTTTTCTCGGCGTTCTATAGGAAAGACAATTTTTATACTGTTTTAGACTGTCTGGTATATATTTGGCAGACGTTGTGAATCATAGTCCCAGACACACTGTCTCATGATGCTCAGGCAGACACTGCCAATGGATGAGTTTTGCTAACGGTGACATTATATACCTGACATCCAGAGTGGCGCATGGATTCAGCAGAGGGGGATGAATTTCAGTCATAACCTGGCCACTGAAGGGCTGTATGAATTTACGTTTACCACTCAAATGCTCTAGTTGTGCTTGCTTCAAGGACACAGCACACAATGGCAGATCTAAAAGGACATTCTACTTCTAGTCCTAAAGAAGAAAGTGCAATCTAACATTTCTAAATCAGTTAACCCTAAAGTAACAGTGTTAGGGTTTTAGCTTTAAATTATGTATTTGTGGGTGTGAGGGGGGTGCTTAATGTGCACACAAATAGAAATGCTCATAGAGGCCAGAGGTAGTAGAGCCCTAAATCAGAAGTTCTCAACCTGTGGGTCCTGACCCCTTTGGAGGTCAAATGACTCTTTCACAGGTGCTACATAAGACTATCTCAAAACACAGATATTTACATTACAATTCACAGCAACAGCAAAATTACAGTTATGAAGTAGCAATGACATAATTTTATGTGGTGGTGTCACCACTATATAAGGAATTGTATTAAAAGGTTGCAGCATCAGGAAGGTTGAGCACATCGGCCCTAAATTAAAACTGGAGTTAGAGG
The DNA here is from genome assembly GCA_004025045.1 of Sigmodon hispidus. Taxonomy (NCBI): domain Eukaryota; kingdom Metazoa; phylum Chordata; class Mammalia; order Rodentia; family Cricetidae; genus Sigmodon; species Sigmodon hispidus. The sequence goes on from PVIH01006367.1 coordinate 56,212, forward strand.
CTCTTGTGAAGCACTCAACATGGGTGCTGGCACTAAACTTGGGTCCTTATGCAAAAACAGCATCAATTTAATCCCTGTGCCTTCCCTCTAGCCCATCACGCCACTTATGCACCGCAACTGTGGAAGAGTCTGCACTACATACACAGGACCATCTCAGTAAGGAATAAAGATTAGGCACATGCAAGAAAATATGAGCAGGATGGGAATTTATGGGAGAAAGAAACAGCCAGAACCCAGGAGGGCATTTATCTGTAAAAACACAGGAACAATATGCAGAAAACACATGAGATTAGGTTGTGATGGCATTAACTTGGAAGATGTCAGTCTGAGGGACAGCATGACAAAAGAGTACCATTCCCATGACTTATGGTAAGTGATTTACCCTGTGTGGCTCAGTGCCCTCACATACAAGGGGGACCAATTTTACTTGTCCAGTTATCACCATGGGAATTTCTCTAGATTAATTGCTAAATAGTTTAATGGACATTCAAAAGCAGTCATGACTGAGTAATTTATGGGCTCTCCACATTGCAGACCCTTTACAGAGTTATGAGTGAATGAGTTAGAGCTCTTTGTAAGGAAGTGGATACATACTCCTAACAGAGGGAAGAGTGTCCTTTAATCCTACAGTGAGAAACAAGCAGGAAGTGAACAGAAGCCCGTGGATGAATGTGAAGAACCAAGTACAGAAGGACAGACCTCATGTTGTCCCAAGGCGGTGGTCAGGAAGGAGGGGTGCATTAGGTGGGAAGACGGGAGGTGCTTGCCAGGGTTCCTTTCAGATTGTTTTTACAGTATAGGCTAAAATAAAACTCTTACAATCTTTTTGAAAATACTTTAGGAGGGATCTGTCCTAACTGGGTAGTTGGACATGCACTCTGGAATCAGAGGCCAGAGGACGGGGCAAGGATAAGTGGACACCAGAGGTTGAGGACATGATAACTAGCTAGTGAAGGCTCAATGGGTAGCGGGTTTTCATAGCAGGTGATGGAAGTAACAAAACCCAGGTAGGCGTAACAGCTATACTGTATTCCTAACATTTTGAAATGTATGCTTTAAAAGGTAAGTTTTCTGTAACTGTATTTTAAAGTTTGAGTTAGTTTTTGGTCTTAGAGACAGAGACCACAACACAAGATGAAGGAAGCATGGGAGAGGAAGAGCTGGAGGAAGTGTATCACCAGAAAGACACAGGCACCAGCTTCTCCCCAGTGCAGCCACAATCCCTCTCCAAGCCACACCTACCAGTCACCCCACCCAGTGAAGATGAAAGCTTCACTGCCCTCATCTGCTTGTTGCCCTTCCCCATCTGCAAACATCCCCAAAGTGAGCATTCCTTGTGGGCAAGCCTCAGGACCAGAGGCCTAGCACACAGCCAGTTAGACCTTGAGGCTAAGAGGGGAACAAAAGATGTGCTCTCCTTGGAAAATGCCTGCCCAACCATGTTTTATGTCCCCAAGGAAAGCATTATAGAACCATAAGGACTGCGTTCACATGGACTTTCAAAATCCATTGCTACTAATTCTTCAAACTAAGTTTTTGAAGTTTTCCAAAAAAGGCCCAAATATTGAACAGTTAAAAACCTGCAAGAATACACAGAATACAAAATTCTGAAGAATTACAGAATTGGGGGATAAACCAATCCATGAGAGGAGGAAGCAATATGGGGACATCTCTGTGGGGCCCAGAGCAGCTTGACCACACAACCGCCATGACAGGCTTAATGACAGACAGACAGAAAGCAGGCTCTTGTTGGCTGTACCTGATGGTACCAGGAAGGGCCCATGAGCAGATACCATCCAGGGAGGAGCCAGCACTGGCATTCCAAACATTCCTTTCCTGGGAAAGGGACAGATAGTTTCCAGTATACCTGCTGATCTGATATATAAATGGCCACTGCTAATGTTGAAACATCCCTAGAATCCAAAGCAGCCAATGAATTCATAACAGGTACTCCTTGCCCGAGCTTGGACCAATCCCAGACTGTAACTCAAGGCTCTGAAGCCCATAGATCCTTGCCCCCAATAAAAACCTTTGCCTCATGCTGTTCAGGGTCACTCCTACTCTGCCACTGTGTCAGAGTCAAGCTAGCCTGTCAATAAAGAGACTCTTTGGTGTTGCATCAGACTGGTCTCTTGGTGGTCTTTTTGGGGATCTGGACTCTGGGCACAACAATCTCTACACTGTGAGAACAGAGCGGAGCTAATGACCAAAGACTTGGCATGTACATTGCATGCAAAGAGAAGAATACAAAATTCAAGGGGCTGAGGTAACTGGCTGAGGAATTTAATTAAATCTTTAGAAGGAAACAGAGATGAAGCAGGGCCACTGTCTAGCTGTGAGGGCCTCCTATCCTTTCTGGGTAGGCAGTCAAGTCTTAAGGCCAACAGAGGTAACCCCAGAGTCAAGTGGCCCCTACAGAGATCCACATAGAGACGGGGTTCAGACAGCCAAAGAAAGGCTTGGTGTCTAACACAAATGTGTCCTAACCATGCTCATGTCTGGTAAAGCATAGGAAAAAAAAATAAACTACAGCCATCTCCAAAAAGATTCTCTATCTTTGTGATGCAGTCAACAAACAGAACAATGTAACCCTAAAGCACGTTAGCAGGCAGCCTCACTGGAAAACCATGCATTCTACAGCACAGGTCAAAGCATGCATATTTCCAAGTAGAAACACATGAATGACCTGGCTTCAATTTCAGATAAGTCCCTCTTAGAGTGCTCCCCTTACAGGAAAGGACCCCTTCTGAGTCATTCAATGCTCTCCATAAGATGCACATCACCAGTGTTGCACACACAATTACAGTGCATTAACATCATAGTAGGCCAAGTATACAAACTTGTGTGCATGTGTGTGTACATGAGCATGTATGCCATAGTTCACAAGGACATTAGTGTTTTAAAATGCAATAGAGGGAATAGAGAGAACAGAACAGAAGGGGCAGAGGAGTTAGTTTTACTTTTCTTTGGGAATGAAACCCAGGGCCTCACACAAACTAAATGTGCTCTAATAAAAAGGTATGTATATATCCTGTTGGGTGACTTGTAAATTGAACGTGCACATACTATTCATAAATGAGCATAGTCCTGTAAAATAACAAAGCTGGCGTTCTGGAGCTCTGCATTCAAATGCTGACAATCCTCCTTTCCTGGATGGAAAGTTAGTTGCACCCAGTTAATGGTCCCCTAAGTATAGACACTTCAGCATGCAAACAATTTGGACGTGGCACTTTGAATGAAAGTATGAGATTTCTTTTTTTCTTTCTTTCTTTCTCTCTCTCTCTCTCTCTCTCTCTCTCTTTCTCTTTCTTTCTTTCTTTCTCTCAGGGCCTTTCTACATTGCCCTGGCCATCTTCAAATTCACAGAGATCCACTTGCCTTTGCCTCCAGAGGGCTGGGATTGAAGGCCTGTGCTACACACCTGGTCAAGGACAGGGTAATTATATTAGATCACTTTGACCACGCATTTCTGCTTCAGTCACAACAGTCTTAGTATCTTGTATCACCAGGCCTGAGTCTCACCAGTTCCCCATTCTTAGAGTCCAAGAAGGCAAAACAACTCACTTCACAGAGAAGTGTGGAGAGAAGCCAGGGATAAAGTTACCTCTTCAAAGATAATTTACAGGAAGACTTTCCTAGCACCTGGATTAAAAACTATCACATGCTGTGAGACAAAGTTCTTTAGAACTCAGTAACTCACCCCATCAAAAAACTTCTGTCACAGTCGCAGTGGCTACATCTTATACACGGGAGACCTGTGTGATTTTCATCAAGGTCTGTAACTCAAGTGCATGGAAGATGACAGTTGGGCCTATAATCATCTAAGGCCTTCCTTCCCTGGACCGGAGGAGGCAATTACAATATTAGTCACTCACATGCCAGCAAATTGCCAATAACCTCAGAATTTAGTGGTTTAAAGGTATAGTATGCATGCCTGGAATCCTAGCTTTTGGGAGGTAGAGGAGGTAGAGAAGCAGGAAGATAAGGCATTCAACACCAGGTTGGGCTACATGAAATCATTAGTGTTTCAAAAAAAAAAAAAAAAAATCACTCAGTCAATCGACATGGCACTGATGTTAACTACATCAATTTTTGAAGACTGGCAAATTACAATGATAAAAACTATAAAATTATTTGGTTCTAAAGTGACAAGTAAATTTCAATACTTTCTTAACCAGATCTTTTAATTTTATGCAACCACACCCACCAACAGTCAGATGAGTCCAAATAAAAAAAAAATAAACATCCAAATGATCTAAGGATCCCATACTTCTTGTTGCTAAATCACAGGTATTTCACAACCTGAATGCACTTTGAATGGTAACATACAGAATCTTATTCTGATTCCTAGAAAAAAACTGTTCCTATACACACACACACACACACACACACACACACACACACACACACACAAAAGGCATCAGATGTGAAAACATGAAGAAGTTCATATTGATCAAGCAACCTCTGTCTCTTCCAGACAGTTCATTACACAGGCAGTGCACACTGGGCATCTTTTGGCCACTTGACATTTACAACTCTCCCTCTGCTAAAAGCAGTTGGGTATTTTTGACTTCACCTTTTCTCAGATAGGCCTTTTTCCTTTTGATGAACTATTCATTACTCACTCTCAGCCCACAGTAGTGAGGAAACTGGGTTTGTTTTGCAATAAAGTCTTTTTTAAAGGGTTTATGCACAGAGTCTCTCATTAAGGTGAAGAAGAATGAGGGAAGACACCCCAAATCAATGTCTGCCCTACACAGACAGACAGACACCCCTGCATCCAAAATACATAGAAGCAAAAATTAAGTATTAATCCATGAAAACAAAGTATCTGTGAAAATCCAATTTGCTTTAATGCGTTCAGCTTTGAGAAGTTGGCAGAAGTAGCCCTAACATTAAAGTTCCAATGGTTCTGGGATCCTCTCTCCTGTTAAGTCCATCACATGCTCTTCAATGGCACAGGCAGACCCTGGCCTTAGAGACCACAGCAAATTCATCACTCCACTGCAGTCAGTACCTTTTGGCTCCCAACCCATTTTCCCAAGAAAGCTTTCCAAAAGTCTGAATCACAAAACATCTCTTTCCTCAAATCTCAACATTTTCACTGCACTTCCAGTTTCTAAAACAAGCCCTCTGGACTTAGGAAATCCCCCACACCACAGGTCCCTGCAAGTTATCCAGGTATGAAAGACATTCAACAAACCATCAGCCACTCCACGAACCTGAAGGCACTAAGTGTTGCCATGGGTTCGAAAGAATGTTATCTATTTCCATCTTGTACAAATTTAGGAGCAACAGTGGTTTCCTGTTCCAGGGTGTTGTCCAAAAATGACTCCACAGAAGTCTGCAAAAATAATCCTGGGTGTTTTGTTTGGAGCTGGAGACTTGGAGAGTGTCCACTGAGAAAGGAAATGGTGCGTCCTGACTGCAAAGCATCCAGAGTGTTCCCCACACTGCCAAGACAGGCACAATGGTAGTTTAACCATTGTTTTGTTCACAAGGAAGGCAGGGCCGGCTGTGGTGTGAGGTGGGTTTCATTCTGTTCTCACGCCATGGTGTCTGTCAGGAGACCAATCTAATGTCTGTTTCTTTACCTATGAATGGGAATGACTGCACCGTCTGTGTCTTTGTAAAGCTGATTGTATTGTGGATGTAAAATATCTTGTTTCTACAGGACATTAGGGAGTTTGTTCTAGAGCAAGATATGAGTGACTATGGTCCAGGAGCAGACTCGGGTTACACCCCATAACATGTTTCAACATGAAAACAGTTCACTGGAGTTTTTACGATAGGACAAACAGAACCCGGGATCAAGGTACTTTGCAAATACAATGATAGGCCACCAGGGAGGCAGATTACTGCAAGGCACAGAAATGTGTTAGGGATTTCACACACTGTTTGATGATACATAGGAAGCTCAGGTCCTAGGGATCTGCTAAGTCAATATGCCCCAAAAAGTTTTTACATGATAATCACAAGGACATTGGGTAGAGTTACTGAGAGGTCTGGAGGTAGAATTTTGGTTTAGCTCTTAGGCATTCTCTCAACAATTACAAAATTCTAACCAGTGATATTTGTACAATCTTTAATTACAGGTGTGGCTTCTTTTTCTTTCCCAGAAACTTCAGTTAACAGCAAAAATTAAAAATGGACCCATTGTGTTTCAGAGTACCTGGGACATAACAGGGGCATAGGTGTACTTAGAGAAATGGACATATGACTATACATGCAGACATCTTTTTGTTTGATATTAAATTAACTATGAAACAAGCAGAAACACTGTACACTGACTTATTTAGAGGAGATAAGGTCTTTATACTCCGTGTTCATTATAGAAATGACGTCATCTTTACCAAAGCTTTTAGTCTGAAATAACACTCCAGCCAGAGAAGGATACAATACATTTTCCATGAGTTGTCATAAAAGGCATGTTATACATTCTAAGGTGTATCCTTATGTTTAACTTGAAACAGTAACAAGTTCTGACTCACTGAAGGTGATACTTGCCAACACAGACATCTCAGGTCAAGAGCAAATAGCTCTCCCTGAACCAGACAGCCTGGTAATCAAGGTGTGACCTCAGGAAAAGAGGCAGAGACAAGAAATGACAGGACTACAGTCCCAGCAGAGGTCACAACAGCCACCGGGGCCAAATTATGCCAGTGGAGAAGGAAGGAGACAATTTCCATTGCCACTCTGTACTTAGGAGGCTTCCCTGACAGCCCTTTTCATAAGCCATACTAAGGACAAGGCCTCTGCCATCCATGCTTCAGCCAAAGGTAAAGAAGCAAGCCACAGCCCTGCTGTCCAGGCTGAAACCAGGGAGGGCCTACAATTTGCACAATGCTGAACATCCCTCAAACATGAGGAGCAAAGCCGTTATCTACCTCAGAAGTAAGACAGCCTAACAAACACTTCATGGAACACAGAGAAGGAGACAGGGAGGGTAGAGCTGGATCCAGAGTGAAGCTGTATATAGCAAGAATTACATAAGAGCTGACAGAGTGCCACCCAGCACCGGGAGATGGCTGGCTTGGCTGCTGTCTCTGCCTCCTCAGAACAGGAAGTGCCTGCGTAAGTATGGGGCCACGGGCTTCTGCCCAGCCTGAAGACTGAGATTTATTTTTTCCTTTAAATCGTTTTCTTTTTTTGCATTTGGCTCTGGGTTTTAGGACAAAGAATACACTTCATACAACTCATTCATGCCTCTTCCTTTTATTCTTTTTAGCTTGCACTTTAAAGGCTATAAACAGCCTCGTATCCCAAAAGTCTCATCATAGCAGTTTCTGCAAAGCCAGCCACATTCATGATCTTCGCTCTGGTTGAGACAATGGTTTCTCAGCTCCCTTGGGGCTGCTGTACCTACGTATCCAGAAGGAGGCATGTTTAGCCTCTAGTTCAGGAGACTAAAAGTCTGAGGGCAAGGTCTCAGCAGCAGTGAGGAAGAGTCATCTCCATGTTTCTCTGAGCTTCCAAGTAAATCTTTCTTTCCCTCACTGGTAAGGAAATGATTTTGGATTCCTACCCTCAAGTTCATTTGGTCTTCTCTGAATGTGTGTCTCTGTCGAAAAATCCTCTCACTATTTGGACACCAGTTACACTTCATCACAATCCAAAACAACTTTATATTATCTCCCTACACCCTCAATGGTCTCCGAAGGAGGAGGAGGAGGGAAGAAAGAAAGAAATTGAAGTCTCTTTCTAGGGCATTGGGGTTTAGTATTTAAATAGATGTATGGGGGGGTGTATGAGTTACTTTAGGGTTACTGTGATAAAACACCATGACCAAGAACGATTTATGGAAAGAAGAGGTTTGGTGGGGCTTTCATTTCCAGAGGGTGAGATGTGGAGGCAGGCTACTGCATCAGAAAGTAAAAACATCACAGAAGTGGAGGGTGCAAATTGGAAGTGGGGCCAACCTATGAATTGTTCAAGCCTTTCACCAGAGCATACTCAGCAAGGCCACATCATGTCTGCAAACAGTGTCACTAACTGGGGAACCAAATATTCAAAAACTTGAGCCTGTAGGGACACTACCATTCAAACCACCACAGGGAGAAAGGAAAAAAATACTCATAAACATTGTCCATTCCATTTTAATTGGCTTCGCACATGTTTTCTTCCTTCATTCTGATTGGCTCACCAAGGTCTTGTTATGTTCTAGGCATAATGACAAGCTGTAAACATTAAAAGGACTTAGGTATCAGGCCAGGAAAGGTGGCACGTGACTGTCATCCCAGTGCTCAGAAGCCTGAGGTAAGAAGACTAGTTTGAGTCTGGGATGCATGTGGAGTTTCAGGCCAGTCTGGCTACTTAGCAAGGCTATGGCTGCAAGAAAAAGTAGGAAGGGGTTGGCACCATCAGGTACCCAAATTCAAGGCAGACCAAGCCTACCCTTCCTTCAAACCCAAATAGTCTCTAAGCTCAGTGTCAAAAAATAATTGCAAATGATTATTTTCTAACAGCAGACCTACCTCTGAGCCTTCCCACAGCTGTGTCCTTTGCAATCTGTTAAAGTGTCCCGAACATGCAACTGCCACAAGCATGCGTACCTTCCCAGCCGTGTGTTACGGCAAGACAATTCATCACTCACATATTAATTGCTATTGTACAGATTAATTACTTGCTATTGTAGCTTTGAGTCTTAACGTAACATTAATTATCTCTTAAACATTATCTGTATAAGTAATAAAATATAGCAATTCAAAATCTTTGCGCATGTACCTGGGGTTAGACAATGAAATGAGTGCTTTATTGTGACAGTTTCAAGTGTCACAACTACCCTTTGTGACACACACTTTTCTTTGATGTGACAGAAGACCTGCAGAAGTATTTATTTTGGCTTCCTGTTTCTGAGGTTTCTGTCCATACTTTGCTGACTCCATTGCTTTGGGGCTAGTGACAGTAACAAGGCAGGGATCAGGGATAGGTCCACTGTCCCCTACTTCTTCTAAGTAAGCCACATTGTCTAGCATCAATGACTTCAAATAATGAATCTGCCAGTGGGTTGACCTAAAGAGTAGGTTAGTGCCTTCATGATTTAAAAAAAAAAAAAATCAGGGCTGGAGAGATGGCTCAGTGGTTAAGAGCACCGTCTGCTCTTCCAGAGGACCCAGGTTCGATTCCCAGCACCCACATGGCAGCTAACAACTGTCTGTAGTTCCAGTTCCAGGCAAACACCAAGGCAAATAAATAAATAAATAAATAAATAAATAAATAAATATCACTTCTCAATTGCAAATTCATCTGGACATCAAGTTTCAATATATGAACCTTTAATAATATTTTATATATGAGCCAAAATATAGGAGCTAAGGGAAGCTTCCAGGACTGTTCTGTTTGGCAAAGGTTACAGAGAAAAACTCATGGTCCATGTAATCAATAACCAAAGCACACATGGGCTGTGAGTGAAAACCCTTCCTCTGCCTCTTAATATAATTTAATTCATGCACTTATGTACCAATAAGATTCATGGCAGATATCACTTTACATGGCATAAAACATTTCACAGCATCGGCAGAGATGTGTCTTGTATGTCTAACCAGGAAACATAGTAGCAGCATGCTTTCTTTTCTCAATTGTCACAGTACATATGCTGATGCTAAGCAGTTCCTGGGAAGAAACTTCGGGCTGGAGAGGTTTAGTTCAAATAATGGCTTTGCGTGAAAGTTTAAGAATGAAGCATGCGACTTCAAAAAATGCCATCATGGGTTTTTGAGGGGAAAACAAAAGTGTTATTTCAGGTCCCTGGATAATATGATCAATAGATGAGTTCCCACAGGAGACATTTGCCTGTGACAGCCAAAAGTAACAGCAGTTGCTGTTTGCCACAGGAGGCCATTCCCACAGTTTAATCGTCTTCACTGTGAGGTGATTTGTCCTTATCTGTAGCCTAAAATTCTTTCCAATGTGGCATCCACTGGCTGCTCTCATAAATAATCTCTCACTTTCTGGCACCCATTTAAAAGTTCTTGAAAGGTAAACAGTGCATTCACAGGGCTCTGGTTGATTGTCTACTAGGTGCCTTTTAAATCCCAAATACTTTTCAAACACAACAGAACATTATAAAACAATCTTGGTCTGAAAGACACACAGGCTGCTGCCTAAGCAAAATATGACGGGCAGGGGTGGGTGGGGTGGAGATGATATAATGACAGTGGCAGAGAGAGAAAGACAGAGAAAATGTGTGACAAAATGAACAAATCTCTTACTTCATGAACACCTGCAGCGGCATTAGCACTGAGCTGTTCCAAGCACATTAGGAAGTGTAGGGACAACAAAGAGAGAGCCCTGCATGAGAACCAGCAGCAGCAGCCTCACCTCACAACCACCGTTAGCTCATGCAGATTCCAACACACTATCCACCCAGCCTGTGTGATCTCGAGTTATTTGATGAAACACTTCTAGAAACTAGAGATGCCACCAGGTTAAGCAAACAAACAAAAAAAAATGCCAATTAAAACTTATATAAAGAAAAAATAATTTTTATGTTAAATATACCTTTTGAAGGTGTAGGATGTATCACAAACTGTCCTCAAAGTCATTATGTATCCAAAGCGGCCTTGAAATTCTGACTCTCCTGACTCTATTTGACATAGTAAGCATGTGCTATGTTGCCCAGTTTTGTACACTGCTGAACATCAAGCCCAGTGCTTCATGCACACTAGGCAAGCACTCCCATAAATATCCAATGAGATATGCCTATATTAAACATTAGGTTTGGTTTGCTTTTTAGGTGTTTAAAGCAGCAGGAATGTGGCTGGAGAGGCGGCAGTGATGAAGAGCACCAGCTCCTCTTCCAAAGGACCTAGGTTTAATTCCCAGCACCCACATAGCAGTTGAATTGTCTGCTCCGGGGATGCCTTCTTCTGGCCTCCACAAGCACCAGGCACACAAGTGGTACACAGACAAATGTAAAAGCCAAGCATTTATATACATAAAATAAGTATTTAAGTTAGTTTTTAAAAACAGATACCTTTTAGTCAAAGTTCAAATATAACTAATATCCTGAATTGCATCTGATAAGCCAGTAATATTAAGCTGTGAGACAATTATAAAATACAAATTTTTGTGTCTAATTTCTAATTACATCACAATGATGACTGGAGGAAAAGTGCTACACACAGCTCCTCTGGTGCACACATATAAGAGCAGAACAGGAAGAGCCAGGCTGCCCCATGAACCATCCCCAGTAATGAACAGCACTGCCGTATTCCATAGCACCGCAATGCTGGGGAGTCGACAGAAACAGCAAAAGGAAAAAAAAGGAGGGAGGGGGAAAGAGGGAAGCCCAGAGAAGAGGGGGTAAGAGGGGAGGGGGTAAGAGGGGAGGAAGAGGAAGGAAAGGAGAAAAGAGAGAGGAGGAGAAAAAAGAAAGCCAGAGGAAAAGAAAGGAGGGAGAAAGGAAGGAAAAGAAAGAAAACAGAAGCTTTAATGTTTCACTGTTCTTTGTGGGATAGCAATTCCTAATTTTATTTGATAAATATATTTATGGGAATCAATTCAGTGTTGAACAGGGCAAGAGATCAATAAGCCTGCCTTTGAGTACACTGTCACACTCTGTACCACGTTTAATCCAAACAGCCCCTGAAGGTTAGCAGGCAGCTGTTCCAAGCATCTATCAAATGCTTGCATCCATCGTAGACCTGCAGTCGGGAAGTTCATTTCATACACCTAGCCAAAGGTGCTGAATCACGACAGCATGCTCACACTGCAACAACACCAACATTTGCACATTCACAACAGACTATGAGCAGCAATCATGAAGCTCTTTCATTCTCGACTGGTCAATACAGAGAAAAAAAAAAAAAAGTCCCTAAATATGTCCCTTGTATTTCAAGGCTATAGGGAAAGATTCTGAAGGCCTACATTATATCAACCCAAGTTATACTATAAGCTGAGTATGTTTAATTTATGCTATAGTAGGGACACCATGAAAACACAATCACTTTCCTTTTCTATGACATGGATGAATTGACTTTCTGAAACCCCCTCACTGTACACAAGGGTGGGCAGATAAAGGTCTTCAGACCAATGGAATGTGGCATGTACAATGAACAATATTTCCATTATGGCCTATAAAAACTTCCCAAGCCAGATAAATACCCAGGGCTACAACACAAGAAACGAATGGGTCTCTGGATGACAGCAAGAGCCAAGCCTACTGACCTACATAACTAGGTCTCAAAGAGGCAGAAAACACTTTTATTATGTTGAACCGTAAGATCAAAAGCCTGTTTCACAATCAGCAATATTAGTATGTGTCCAAAGTACTACAAATCAAATGGAAATCCAAATTATATTTCATGAAATGTCTAGCACCCTGCCCACAACTGTGCCACTCAAGCTTGATTTATCCTGTATCCCACATCCTAGAAAAACATCTCCATTTTTTTTCTCTCAATTTGATATTGATCCATTCTGCAAAGAAAATCTAGTTCTGCTGTTCATGGCAATTTAAACTTCCATAAGCCACATGAACACTAACATTGCAAAAAACTAAGGAACCAGCACAAAGAATTTGAGAATGCAGACAGACAGACAGACAGGCAGGCAGGCAGGCAGGCAGTGGGGCAGGCATGTGTTTGAATTATATGTAAGAAAAAGTGTATCCTCAAGTTAATATTTAAAGCAATGTGGCACACAGAGATAAATAAAATATACACGGAAAATGGAGGGAGATAAATGACTGAGGTAAAGCTTGCCCTCAGGGAGCAGTCCGAGACGACGCTCAGTAAGAAAAATTAATAGAAAAGTTTGGGGAAAGAAGCAGCATTTTAGCTGACTGGGCTCTATGTCAGGTATTTTAATAACTTTAGCAGTTCCCAAATTCTTCACTCCTTCCTAAATCCAAGAGAATAACCCTGGAGCTATGTTCTTCTGTTTCATTACCAAGCCCCAAATATTTATTCTAGCAGCAACATTCCATTAACCAGACAAGGCTTTTGCTTTGTAATGATGACATGTTAGCCAGATTTTCTTCTTAGACCTAACATGAATGTTTGGTTAGCTAATGCCACACAGGGTATCTGACATCCTCAGACATAGTTAAGCAATAAAGCCTTCATAAACATGAGATGTTTCTTTAAAAATGCAGGTACTTTAAAAATAACACCAGGCCAGGGTGAAGTATATGTGGCAGCTACTGTTTATGCTCACACCTTCAACAGTTTAAGACACACGTGTTCTACAGATGAACTTTTTCAAATTCTCCTTTCAGTCATCATTTTAGAAACCAAGGCAGGAAACTTCCTGATCTCTCCATTTAACTGGAGGAATGAAGTTTAAACTGTATGCTCCCCCATAGGTTCATGTGCCTTTGAATGCTCCATCCCCAGCTGGTGGCACTGTTTGGGGAGGTTATGGAAACTTTAGGAAGTGAGGGCTTGCTGGTGGAAGTACATCACTAGGGGTGGCCTGTGACATTTTATAGCCGGGCCCCACTTCCTGTCAGCTGATGCATTGTGACAAGCTGGCTCCTTGCTCCAGCTGCCACACCTCTTCCCTGGATGATGAATTCAAATATCTGGAATTTAAGCCAAACAAATCCTTCTAGTGTAAACTACTTTTGTCTGGGTGTTTTATCCCAGCAGCAGAAAACAAACTAACATAAGGGACAATTTACCCCAAGAAATTCTATTTAAGAACAAAATTTGCTATAAATTATTGACAGTTTCTTCCCCCACTTTTTCCCTGGTGCACACAAAGCTTCAATCTGATTTTGAAGATTGCACAGTGATCATCTTTTATATGAGGCTTATTTCAACCAGTATGTTCTGAGATTCATCCATTGTACCATAGCCAGGTTGGATATCCCTGTATGAATGTTCCACAGATTATCCATCACTTCATGGACTTCACAGATGTTTTAATAATTATGAACACTGGAGTGTAAGTACTTAGAGCTACATGGTTTTGATAACTGTAGTGCCAGTTGTTCATGTGGGTCAACTTTGTTCTGGCCACTCAAGGTCAATTTAGAAACAGCCAGCCAATTCAGTCTACGCAAGTATGATATCTGACAGCTTAGTATAGAAGCAGTATGTCAAATTCTAGCTACAACTTAAAGAGATTCCAATGTGTGAGTTCCCATTCCACTCTTCCCTCCACCTCATGCTGTTGTCTCCCAAGAAATTCAATATTTAAACAAGGGCCCTAAGCCACCAGGATGGCAGGTACCAAGAAAAGCTCTGAGCATCCCAGGAGATTATGCCTTCTTAAGCAGTTTCTGCCAACATGAATGGCTACCACCAGACTTGTGAGCATGCAAAGTGGCACAGCTATTGGCTTTCTTTTGGTTCACAACCCATGTTCTGCCCTTGGCTATTTGAAAAATACTGACTTCTCCCATAGAGTTCCTTGTTCTCCGGCTTCCTCTGGCAGACAAATCTCACGGGAAAATGATGAGTTGAGGGGCCTTTTTCAACTACTCAGAGGTCTTTCTTGTTTGCATAGCCTTGCATGGGTCTGCTCCCTTTCCAGGTTTACCAGCATCCGTGCATTGTCACTATTTGAAGCACTGCCCTATTCATTGTGTTGTTTTGCTTAGTAAATTGCCACTGGAGAGAAGTGCATAGTGGTTCTTTTATGGCTCCACTTCTGAAGCATGAAAACAAGAAGGTAGACAGAGTGGGTATGAAGGAGGGATGAATTTAGTCACATCTAGTTGATCCCAACAGGGAAAGGAGTTAAAAAAAAAAAAAAAAAAAAAAAAGATTCAAAAAATACCACTCTATGTAACCCTGCGTGTGCACTGTTCAATGCCCCATTACTCAGAACAACGACTTTATATATACAGGACAAAGGTCCCCACCCTGTTTTTGAAAGAAAGAACCCCCCCAAATTGAAATAGCCAGAAAGAAAGCAATATGTCCTTAATTTATTTCCATAGAAAACTCTCCAGCAGTGGCAGTCTGTCCCCACGAATGCAAAGGCAGTGGCAGTCTGTCGCCACTTTAACTATGAGCTGGCTTGTTTTATGAGATATGAAGGTTTTCCTGTCCTCTCAGAAATATGACAAAGTTTGTGTGTGTGTGTGTGTGTGTGTGTGTCCAGCTCTTGAATATTTTCTTCTTGAATGCCTCCTGTAACAGACACAATATGTTATTTCTTGTGTTTATATGCATTCCATACTTTGAACTTGAGCAAACAGCCCTGGGAAGGGATAAAGCTCTCCCTTTGGCCTCTATCAGAGGTTACATCAAGCAAACAATCTGAATAGGCTGCCTATTCTCCAGTGTAAACTCCCACAGAGTGGGGAATAAAAAATATAATCCCAGGGCTCACACTGATAAGGCCAAAGCCAGGGGTTATATAATTTGCATTTTTCTATGAAATGTAATTAGACCCAATCATCTTCACCATATTTAACTGTTTACAATATCAACATGACATGAAAGCTTATGACATGAAAGCTACATTTTTTTATTTTCCTAGAACAATAAGAAACATTTGCACAAATCATAACTTAATGTGTAAGGCATTCAATTCATACATTGTAATAGACCTACAACCCTCATTACTTAACACTCAACAACTAGAAGAATGAGGAACATAGGGGTCCTAGATATATACACAAATTAAAGAAGGTTATTAAGAAAATTAATTATATTTAGTCAAAAATGAAAAGCAATCAAAATAACTAAAACTAAAACACGAATTATAAAAAATCCACATCAAGTATTATGATTCAGCTACTGCAAGTCACAAGACCACCGCACTACTAGGAAACGCTTATGATATAATGTCAAGGGAGAAATACAGGCACATATCTAAATATGTATGTGCATATAAACTGTAAGTATATACATAAATAAATGTGTGCTATATTCCCTAATTCTGAAACTCTATGAATTTTGAAATACAGTCAGTTTAATAGCAGTTTTTTTGAAAGAAAAAGAAATAGTGCCACATAAAATGCATACACGTCTGAGATGCATTAGGGTTACAAAACCAAGCAAATATGTAAGGGCTCTAACTGAGAAAATGCTGTATGGCTGGGTGTGACGATTGAGGGGTAGGTGATGAGAAAGCAATACTTAAAGAAAAACAGAACATGCCAAGAGTACTTCTTTTTATTGTAATTATCTTATTTATATACATCTTCTTTGTTTTTCATATGTCTATATTTAAGATACATGTTTAAGATATATTACTTCTATAAACTAAATAGCAACAAAATTGTATTTTTAAAATTTTTTCCTACGAAGGCAATGTTGTTATTCGACATTTTACTGTTTATTAGGCAAATTCCTGTCTTTGCATTTCAAGCTTTAACACTGTCAAAGTTGGTTTGAAAGACTTTAGGCTGCACCTCTTGGAATTTATCTGACCTACACACTTCTTGTGGAGGCTGGAGAATATTTACCCCTTTAATTTACTTTGTTTCCATATTTCTCTTTCTTCCCAATAGAAGCTAACATGTGTTTTAAGAACCCAAATATCATGGAAGGATTTTCTATTGCTTTCTCTCCATCTGAAGTATCATTCTTTCTTTAGAAACCAATCTCAAATTCAACAGTAACATTACTCAGATGCAATCAACTTGAAAGCTACTTAAATATACTGAATACATTACATAGGCACTTTTCTTGCCATTAATAAAAGTTTCTTATCTCTCTGACATGTTGTCTCTTATCCGGAAAGACCTACCTTGGTGGCTTTGGATTTGCCTACAACATCAACAATTTTCCAATAGCAACCAATAGATCAGAACTAGCCAGACTTCTCAGTGTCCATACTGAATTCATAAAGCATGGGTTCCGCAGACATAGTAATTAACACGTGACAGCTTCATACCATTGTTCCCTAAAGACAGCAAGCTCAGCAGGAAGGGGCAGATTGTATACAGCTCCTTTTAAAACACAAACTCTCAGAATGCTACAAAGACAATAATAGCATGCTATCAATTTTATTTACAGAAACACAAGCTAAGAACTAATTCCCAATGACAGTGTTAAAGCAAATGAGAGTAAGCAAGTGGCTGGGGAACAAAGAGAGCGCCCAGTCTACCCTTTGGTAGGTCAGTTCCTGTGGGACATTATGGGGTTGCTGAAAAAAAAAAAGTTGGCTATTTTGGGGAACTATTCCTAGTTAAAGAGCAGATACAAAGCACCTCTGGTTAAAATAATCATCTAAATTTACAGCCATAAACTACTCTGAAGGGTGGAAAGGAAAAACTCATTTTAATCACCTTGTGGGCCAGATACCTCATCCGAGATTCTTTTTATCTATGCCAGACCACCTGGATAGAGTAACAGTTAAACATACTGGCTTCAGCGCATTCAAAGGATGCTTTCAATGAGTAGGAGTGAAATCTGAAATTAAGTCCACAGGGCATCTTCTGAAGAAAGAAAAAAAGGCACTTTAGTGGGTCCCCTCCTTCCAGTGTGTGTGCGCCATGGTACATCTGAAGATCAGAGGGCAGCTTACAATGGGAGTTGGCTTTTCCTTCCACCATGTGGGTTCTGGGGATGAAACACTAGTCATCAGGCTTCGTGGCAAGGCTTTTACACACTGACCCATTTCACTGGCCCAGGACTATGTATGCACTTAATAAAAAACACAATTCTTAGGCTAATCTTAGACAGTCTGACAGCATCAATTCATCATCCAGTTAGCTGCTACTTAGATACTCAGTTCAAGACAACAACCCTGGAGCATCTATCCTCTTTGCTGAAGCCTGCTTCTTGTCCCAAATAATCCCTAATACTACACCTATCCAGCTGATGTACGTCTACAGGTGTTGCAGAGTCAGCTAGGTTGTACACATCTGTATGCTCAAGATCTAACCTATATGGTATATAGCTACTTCTTCAGTTCAGATATCCTAAGCCATTTAAAACCCAGCACAAGGTGAAGAGACCAAAGACTAGCACTTGCTACAGTGACCCTACCCTACCCTAACCTTAGTGCCAGGGCAGAATGTACAATCTCAGTGGCTTCCCTCTGCTGCTGGGGCCACCTTCTATGCCCTGTATCACAAGTGCTATAATACTTCACAAATCATCAGCCTCAACAAAAAGTCAAGATTGAAAATCATAATTTGAATACTTATTACTTTCCCATCAAAATAAACTTGAAAATTTCTAAACCCAATCATTGTGTGTGAGGATCCCTGGGCCAGGAGACAAAGTAGTTTATAGATGTAATTTCATTTAAAATGAGTAACGGGTGGAGCCATGATGAGCAAGGACAGATGCTCCAGCAGAGAAGGAGGAAAGAACAAAGACAAAGGAGACCGTGGGGAAGAAGGTGTCTGCAGTGCACTCCACCTGCCAATACCTCCATCCTGATCTTCCACTCTCCTGAACTAAAATGACATCAGTATCTCAAGTTTGCATCACCATTTGTGGTATGTAGCCATAGTTTCCCTAGGAGCCTAATACACCCGGCTCTATTTCTTTGATGACCTATCAAATCCATCACTAAATGCACCTCAGAGATGAAATCCCTACAACCAAGTTCTTGAACAAGGAGATGCTCTATTAAGTTGCCAACAAGCTGGATCATGATGGGCACGAATGGTGACCAGTGACATAATCTGAAAAAGGAGGAAAGCTGGTTTTATTTATAGAAGTGCCTGGATCAGGGGCAAGAAGGGTGGCAGGAAGCTGAGGCAATAACCAAAGTCCTTTTATACAACTAAGGAAAAGTCCATAAGGGCCCAGACATCCTGATCTTCAACATGAGAACCACTTAGGAGCAACACATTGAACAAATTACCTTTCCCTGGAACTGACATTTTCTATGCTGAGCTTGGGGTATATTCAGATTGTAATTCTACATTTAGCTGAATTGAAGATGGAGAACACAGTAAACTATTCTAAATACAAGACAAATTAAAAAAAAATTAAGCCTTCATTAGCCTGGATGAACAATCTGGCTGAAATAAAATCCAGCTGTCTGCATGGACTCTCAATATGTCCAGTTCAGACAACTTTTAGGACGAGAAACCAAAATTCACACCTCACATCTGAACCACATTTTAAATAAGGAAGGAAAAGTCTATAATGTGAATCACCTAACCTTAACATGAGGACTTGGAGAGAAAAAGAAAATCTCCAAACCAAAAGAAAGCTTTATGAACATGTTCGATATTACCAACATTTCAGGTAATTCCAAAACCATGTTTTATTAACATCTAATCACAACAACTTTATCAGCAGGAAATTGTGTTGGAGCAGAAAGGCCTCCAGGGAAACAACAGCCAGAGGAAGATCACGTGGCAAACACGTTGCTTTCATGGCCAATGTTTCCATGGACAAAGAACCTGAAAGGAAAATGGACTAAGCTACCTGGGATGTTTTTCCAAGAAAGGTAACCTTTCTTTTATCAGTTCTATGGCCGATCTCTATTTTATTAATCACATTAAATGATAGTGCCATGACTAACTGAAACAGAAATACAGACAAGAAATAATGAGTGCCCATAACCTTGAAGATAAGAGTTTCTAACATTTGGACAGAGTTCTCCTTTCAAACAAGGGCTTCCCCAGGAAATGCCTCAACATGCTCTTTAGTGTTTGGTTGTTGGGGCACTTAACTAGAATGCACAAGACACTGGGTTTGGCTTGCTAAATCACCTAAACTTGGGTATGGTGGCTCCTGCCTGCAACCCTAGTACATGAGCGAGGTATAGAAATCACAACTTTGTCCATGACAAGTCTGAGGTCAGCCCACGTTCATGAAATTCTGATCTCAAACTCGTTCTTACCCCACCAACACCATAAATGAGTGGACCCAGAAAGAGGCTATGGAAGAAGAGAGGCCATCTCCAGCCCCAATTGTACCTGCTGGGACATTCTTGCAGAAGCTCTGCATCACCTCTGCAACAAATGATACCCAATGCCTTTTCTCAAATACGCTTGGTCAAACTAAAAAATACTCTCAGAGTTCATCTGCAAAATTTTTAAAGGCAATTTCCTTGGTTAAAATATGCATGTTTAGCTTTGATATATAGCAAAATATACTTCAGAACCAAAAGCATTAAAATCTACATCCTACAGAATATGGAGAATCCATTTAAGAGATTTCAGTCAATGAAAACGTCCTTCACCCCTAGACAACTCTACTCCATTGACACAATAAGCAACCAGAGTAGAATAGAGTGTGCTTGCTTGGCATACAGCAGACCATGGGTCCAACCCTCAGAATTGGGAGTGGGGGGTAGAACATATGGGTAACCTTTTTTTTTTTCCTTACTTGGGGGAGTTACCCTGAGTCTTGGCCTTGCTGCCTATAGAATGTTTATAGTAACCATCTTCTAGGGCCACAAATGTTAAGAGGTAAAGTAACATGGCATGACAGGGGCCTGTTACCCTGAAGGTAGCATACCACAGCTGTCTATGTCGTTGTTTCAAACCAGAAAGCCCGGGTTCAAATTTAGACTAGTCTCTTACCAGCTATGTGGACCAAGGCCAAATGCTTTACATCCCCTAACCTCCAAATTCATTTCAGAGGGTGATAACAGCAGCTACCTCCGAGGGTTATAAGGAAATTAAATAAATTATACTAGCACAGGTAGAGTTTGAGCAGTACCTGGCAAGTAATGGCACTAGTGGGGGAAAGTTATTACTGTAGACAGCAAATCCAATATTCCAAGCTCTATTTCCAAATCCAGTAATTTTGCAAGAGGAGCTTCTATCATCACCATGTCAAAGCTGAAAGCACAGCTGTGGGAGACTATGCCAGTTACAACTAGGAGGAAAGGCGAGCTCATTTGCATGGAATTGTGCATGCAAACCACCTCCTTCTTGTTGGCTGAACAACATGATTACATGCATTTTGCCAGATATAATTTCTTGATTGACTCTTTCTGGGATATTTATAAGATACAAATGTATAAATCAATGTATAAATATAACCTATTTAAAAACATTACAGAAATATTAAATTATTTTTTAAATATACCACCTAGAATAGATAAAATGAATTAACACATGAGCTTATCTTCTCTTTAAGCCAGTAATTATTTCAGTCTCTCATCTGATGCAATTAGAAAATTTTACTATCTATAGTATCTGCCACAGAAGCACAGGTATGTGTGTATGGTTGCATTTAGCTATATATCTGCACACTTTGAAGAAAGTATTCTTATTAAAAAACCATCTTCTTCTTTAATAGGAAAAATGTCTTAAAATACAATCCATTAGAGAAGAAAACTATTTTTGAGAGTTTTATCTATGTTTCAAGTGTGGATGGAATTTTCTCAGCTTCCTCATCCCTCACACTCTCAAGGCAGTAACATATGAACAATGATGGATGGAGACTTACCCAGAACCAGGAGCAAGTGACAGATGGCTGCCACTCACAGCAGAGTGAGGTGAGCAGGGTCATGATGTAATTTCATTCCCACCTACATTGAGCATCAAGTGACACAGGGATCACTGGACTATTTTTTAAATGAACAAAAGGTTCTTCACATTGTTGGTATATTTCTGAGTATATTGATTTGCAAAAAAATGATCCCACTATTTTATGAAAACAATTGTCACCCAAGTGTTGCTATTTGTTGTTTACTTCCTATTACATACTATATTTGTGCATACGTGCTTCTATCACATATAATGTGCTTTCACGAAAATTTTGAGAAAGAGGCTTACACACATTAACATTTCAGTGAAGAGGTCCATACATACTATCAACTCAGAATATCTTTGGTTCTGTGTGAAACTGCTGCCTGGGCAAAGCAGAAGAGATGCACAAATATTCTTTAGCTTGGTGAGATGAAGTCCAGAATTACATTCAAAGACTATGTTTTACAGCTAAATATCCATCATGTTTCTATTGCAGTAATAACATCAGAGTCTAAGATTATTAAGTTAAGGCTACAAGCTTATAAACAGGATGGATGGATGAATGGATGGGCAGATGAGTAGGTGGATGGGTGGGTGGGTGGGTGGGTGGATAGGGAAATGAGTAAATGAATGGGAATATGAGTGGATGGGGGGTGGATATGGGTAGGTGGATATAGGGGTGAGTAAATGAGTATATAAATGGAGGCAGATGGCTGGATAGATGGCTTTATGGGTGAATGACTAACTGGATGGACTGATGGTTTTCCAGGTTTTTGTTTTTAAACGCTAAAATAACAACCATTCAAATCAAGTAAACATGATAGCTTTGCAAGGTGGTAGCATTCATTATTGTTAAGACTGTAAGTAGGAAGATTCACACCACGCAGTTCTGAAGCACAGCAGTCTTGAAATTCACAGTGAAGTTTCCAAAAATATGGCAATTCTGACTGGCTACACAAGTTTTGGTTGGCAGTATTCCCAGGGCTGTGCTAGATGACATCACAGCACTCCTTAGAGCTGGCTTTTAAATGAATAAACTTGAACAGCATTTGAGGCAAATCTAACTTTTAAGGACAACTTCTGAGTGACTAAGATGTTGTCCTTACACTATAGTATTCAAAGCAGCAGAAGCAAAGCTTTTTGCTTCTCTTTTCCTCAGAGAAGTGCATCAGGGAACGTTCTGGCATTATAAAAATTAAAGGGGTGATCATCATCTTCAGCTCTGTGTGAAACCAAGGGCATAGAACAGATCACCATGAGTAAGAAATCCACCCAAGGTCAGGACCTTGACATATAAGCTAAACAAAATTACCGAGTCATTTTGTGGACTGTATAACTCTGATAACATTAATTAAATAAAAAACCAAAGAAATAAATGATGGAACTAAGGGGAGAGATCACTTGTACCATGTCTGACACAGAGTCATGAAGACTGGAATCTGAATTCCAAACATCAGAGCAATGGGCGTGGCGGCATATGCTAGTGAGGCAGAGACAGGAAGATCCCTGAATTTTGCTGTCCAGCTAGTCTTGCTAAGTTGATGAGCTTCAGACTTAATGGAAGACCACGTCTTTAAAAATAAGAAAGAAAGAAAGAAAGAAAGAAGGAAGGAAGGAAGGAAGGAAGGAAGGAAGGAAGGAAGAGCACTTACTGTTCTTACAGAGTTTGGTTACTTGCACCCATACAAGGCAGTTCACACCTGCTTATGGCTCCAGCTCCAGAGGACCTGAGGCCCTCTTCTGGTCTCCATGGGTACACACACATACTTGGGCACACACATACATTAGCATAAAAATTTAAATTAGTCATTTTAAAAATATATAAATGAGAGTAATGAATTAGCTTTTGGCCTACACACACTTAAGTGTACATGTGCACATATGCGCGCGCACACACACACGCACACACACACACACCTCAAAAAGAAAATATAAGCAAAGAAGAAATAAAAGAGGGACAGAAGGTGTTCTGTACATCAGCAATACCTGGATGAAGCCCTACAAGAATATCAGCACTGAAAACATACTTGTGGAGTCATTCACTTTTGCTGACCACAATGTCATGTGATTCTAACTAAGTTTTAATAGAGTGGAGGAAAGAGACTAAGAGAGACAGACAGAAGACAGAATGAAAGACAGTGAGGTGGGAAGGGTGGGGCACACTCGCTGTTAGAGCAGCTAACCCAGAAGGGTTTTCTTTTGGCCCAATACTTTCGGTATTTCCCAGGTGGCATCCTTTCAGGCAGTGACTGGGCTAAGTGATGCATGATAAATGGCCCCCAGCCTGCACCCGCCATCAACAGAGGCTCGTTTGGCCCTGGCTGTGAAAACAGAAAGGTCATTCATTACCCAATGTGAACAAACAGAATGCATGTTTGTGATAAATAACAGCCATTATTGAACTACAGTGCTCTCTGGGAATTCCCTAACACTTCCCTGACATTAATGTACTATTTGTGGAAGGTTCCATGAAGCTCTGTCAGTATTATTTAGTATTTCATGTTTCACGTGGGACACCATAAGACATTTACCTCTGTTTGGTTAGGATGCAAAAGTCTCAACAAATACTGAATACCTCCTTTGATATTCACAAGCCAAGTGCTAAAGCATATGTCTGGGCACGAGGCTAGCAGAGGCAAACGAAGCCCAGGCTGAACACAGTAGACACATGACCCAGTCTGGGTCCGACCCCATCTCTGCAAAGGGTCAGTCACAACACAACTGTCTCATACTCCTGAACAGAGAAGAAAAATGGAATTGTAAAAGATGCTATCCAGATACAGAGATCCATCAGGGAAATGAGAACCACAGTTCCCCTCTTTAATCACCACCCTTGCCACTCTATCTTCACACCAGCTGCTATCACTGCAGGCAAGACTTGTCACCCTATCCACAGGAGTTCTTTGTCCAGCCCATTCCAACTGGCTCAATTTCAAGTCCATCCTAACTGAAGCTATTCCAATGCATTCCACCCCAGTGAAGTATAGTCTTTTCATTTTCTGATCCCCAGAGAACCTGCTCAAGAGGATTCAGGAAGTGCCCAATGATGCATGGCAAATGTCTGTGGCAAATCCATGACCATACCTTCATTACTTCATTCAACCATAAGCCATTACTGTGTAAATGAAGGGGTTATGTCATGCACAGAAAAGACTTTATCTACCTTGCTTTAGTCTAGCAGAATTGATCTACCGAGTAGAGAGGGCTTTGGACTTGACTATTTGCAAACTACCCAGTGCTGGAACATGACACACTGCAAACACATGTGTTGCTCTGTGGACAAATGGTCAGATGCATTCACACATACCAAGTAGTTCCAGTGTAGTCAGACAGATCTAAGTGCTTATGGGCAATCACATCCTAATAGTTAAACCTTTAAAAATCTGACCATTAGTTTTTGTCAATAGGCAATCTAGGAATACAGAAACCATGTGATGTGAGATGAAATAGCACAATAAAAACAAAGACAAGTAAAAATAAAACAGAAAACACAGCAGTTGCTCAACAGTAACCGAAACAAAAGCAGATGTATTTAGAGCATGAATCAGCAATGAATGGTTGGGCAACATCAAGAATCAATTAAAGGAGGTTAAGGGAAATAACACTTTGATGTTTAAAAGGACAACTTAGATTTGCCAAAACACAAAATCTGCCAAGCAGTACACGTGAATTAACATACTATTTTATTATACCCTCTCCTAAGGATTTTACAGTGTTCTACATTGAACAATACATGGCTTTATTCATAAAGTAATTTTGATAATATTTTATACTTTAGATCTCTAATGTAGTCATGGCAGGTTCTGGTCAATTGTCATGACCTGTATTCCAGAATACAAGATCTTTGTATTTTACCTATCTGACATTACTATTAGGCATTTTTATTCATATACAACCTAACAAAGCTAGAATAGGGAGGCAGAGCCGGATGGTGGTGGCACACACCTTTAATCCCAGCACCCAAGAAACAGAGGCAGGTGGATCTCTGTAGGTTTGAGGTCAGCCTGGTCTACAGAGTGAGTTTCCAGGGCAGCCAGAGCTACTCAGAGAAACCCTGACTCAAAAAAAATATAAAGAATTGGGAGACAGACAGTCACATAGCACTGCAGGTGGAAACATCACCACAGACTGATGACCTGGTGAGGAATGTCAGAGGGTCCATCTTCAGAAGTTAGATGAAATCTAGAAACTGCAGCCCTATGTCCCAACCTCCTTGCATCTCTCTGTCAAATGACTTCGACTTGTTACCGAGATAAATAAGGGGAAAGGTGGGGCCTTATTAGTCAGTATGTATTCAGGCAACAAGGAAACTAGAGCTGGGAAACCATCTCCAAAACCATAAATAATAAAAATAAAGCCTCCAAAATATTTCCCAAAATAAGCAAGGGTTTTCAGCAAAAACAAACAGTTCTCCTAGAAGCTTAAAACAGCGTGAGTTTTTTCACTCATCGTCATGGATTGAATGTGAGATGTCTCAGTAGGATCATGTGTGTCCCCACCTGACAGCAGCACTTTGGCAGGTGGCAGAGCCTTTGGGAGTCACTGGAGCCACCGTGGGAGCTGCACTTTCCTGACATCTTGCTGCAGGCTCTGCCTCTGCTTCTTGCCACCATGAGCCACAGAACCATGGAATGAGCTCTCTGAAATCATAAAGCCACATATACCAATATTTTCCAATCTGGGTTGTTTCTATCAAGTTATTTTTGTCATAGAAATGAAAAACCAATTACATACTTCCCACCTGTGTCCTCTGTGGGTCTTGGAAAGTTCTCCAGTAAAGCTAATATGAGTTTAGAAAATACAATAAAGGTATAGACTAAAGCACGTCCTCACAGTTTGCTCCCCAAGCATATAACACATGACCCCCAGGATTAGTAAGGAGTGGATGAAATCAAATCCCAGGCTCATCCTAATGCCTTCTAGTTGCCCTAGGATGTTCAAGACTTAGGCTCAAAGTAGAAGCAGGCAAAGGTCGGATAAGTCAGAACAGAGCTCCGAGTGTTTCCTGGAACACAGAAACCACTATAAATCAGGACTTCATAATAGGCTTGGAATTGGTACCATAAAAGCAGTTTTAACATTTAGAAATTTTTATGTTTATGGAACCTATCGTATAGACTCTGATACCACAAACCATACCAAATATGGAAAAACATACACAAGATAACCACCCTCAACAAAACCAGACTCAAGTCCAGGCCAATTCAAGTATTCGGGTGAAATGCCAATTCAGCCCAACCTGTTAGCAAATCAGCAGGTAACAAAAGGAAAGAGGAGAAAAAAGTATGGACATTTATGTTCTAGAAGATGCAGCTAATAAGCCGGGGTGAGAGGGTCAGGTGCAGGGAGAAACATTACCCAGTGATCTCCACTGACCTGATCAATCAGCACCAGCTTCCTAGCCACTCCTGTGTCACGTCCACTCAGTGTCACTGTAGGCTGGTTCCTTATGCTTCACTATGTCACAGTGTCACAGTACTTTTATTGATTTCACTATATGTAGTGCTCCCTGGAGAGATGGGAGGCTGACAGAGAGGGAAAAAGTTCACAGCAACTGCCCACTACATCTCCAAGAGATGAAGGAAGAAGGCTTTCCTACCTACATTCCAATTTAACACAAGCTGAATTTGATATGTCTATTTAATCTGTTCTAACTTATACAGGTACTAATAATGCTAACAATACTGAGATGTTTTTGTCTTTCTTGTGACACACACACACACACACACAAAGGAATTTACATGCATAATTTCAATAACATAAAATTTTCTACTAATTTCCATAAATTAATAAAATTATGGAGCTGGCCAGTGGTGGGCACACCTTTAATCCCAGCCCTCAGAAAGCAGAGACAGGTAGATTTCTGAGTTCAAAGCCTAGTCTACAGAGTGAGTTCCAGGACAGCTAGGGCTACACAGAGAAACCCTATCTCAAAATAAAATCAAACAAAATAAGATTATGGACTTGGTAACTAAACAGTGAGATCAAATCTCAGTCTAACTCCAACTTTACAAAGTATCATTTCAATTTTGTTGTTTTCTGGCCCATACTTCACACGGAGTAACCAACACCTACTTCCGTGGTTTTTATTGTTATTGTTGTTTTACATTTATGTGTGATATGTCATGTTCTTTGGATCAGTATGGACATTATATTACCTTTTCCCTTACTGTACCCTCCTTAGCATTTCTGTGAATAACAACCACAGGCCAGGTCATCTCGTGGGTGACAAGTTCCTACCCACACACTTCCACTACTGTCTATGTTCAGTATAAACAGCCTAAGGTGTAAACATTTGGCTCACCCCATTTTACAATAAACCAGAGAACAATTCTGAGAAATACCCAGAACTGTTTCTTAGCTGAATCACAATATCTTGACCCACTCAAACCCTCAGCACAGGTTCCAAGGCAGGGAGGTTGTAATCCTAAGAGATTTGAATAATGGCCCTTGAATGACTGTCCACCTATATGCAAATGGGTAAGTCATGGTTTATCCCATTCACAATAGTGTTATTTGTGAAAAAATTACAATCTCACTAAACATTCCATTAAGACTGAAAATCTTCACAGTGAAATCAACCCACAACTATGGTTTTTCCCACTGCAAAGAAAGTCATCTTTACTGACAATTTCAGTCGACATCTACACAGTAACAGTTAGAGTGGAATTCCCCAGCAGCCATCCACCTTGTCTCTCCCAGGGCCAGAACTTGTAGATTATGCTAGGCTGCCAACCAGTGAGGTCCAGAAATGTGCCTGTCCCCACCTCCACAGCATTACCACGTTACCACATCCAGCTGTCCAACTTTTTACATGGGTTCTGGGGATCAAACTCTGGCTCCCAGGCTTGCCAGAGCGAGTCCTTTAGAACGTTCTAACTCAGCACCTTCTTTTTTTTTTTTTTTTTTTTTAAACTTTATTTATTTATTAGCCTTGGTGTTTGCCTGGAACTGGAACTACAGACAGTTGTTAGCTGCCATGTGGGTGCTGGGAATCGAACCCGGGTCCTCTGGAAGAGCAGAGGGTGCTCTTAACCGCTAACTCAGCACCTTCTAACTCAGCAAGAGAAGCTAAGCCTGGCAGAGGACATCATTCAGTCTCCAATCAAATCTCAAACCACAAACCAACCCCACCATTCCTAGGCATCATCTCTAAACTTGCTGGGCAGATTTTCTAAGAAATAAAGCATTCCTCCACTGTCTTAGTCCTATTTTATCAATTTCTATTTGCTTTCTGAATCAGTATATATTGTACCTCTGTGAAGAAGAGTCATTTTGTTTTATTTTTACCTTAATAGTCTACAATATAAAATGAATGACTATGGTAAGTTTCCTACTATATCTGCTAAATAAAACTGAGTTCACTTTAAATGTACAAATTCTGTATACCAAAAAGCCTTCCACAAATAAACTCACCTTGAACCATGCACAGGGCAATGTAATTTCACTGAGACAGAGAGAGAGAGAGAGAGAGAGAGAGAGAGAGAGAGAGAGAGAGAGAGAGAGAGAGAGAGAGAGAGAGAACCTGTACAACTATTTCAGCTTCTACAGCCCCATCCACTCTCAAATGCAACTAAACTTTCGGGTGTCAAATGTATCTAAAAGAAGAGAGAAAAGAGGGGACATTTAGACTGGGGCAATCACACCCATCAGGAAGGGGCTGACTCTCAATAGCCACAGAGAATGGACGCCCATGTTATACTTCCTCTTTCCACTAAAGAATCAGAGGCCAGGAAACATGACCTCATATACTCTCAACCATGTATGAATCCATCCCAAAGCACACATTCCCACCCTGGCCGCTCCTTTTTAGGGGAATACATGAAGACACTGATAAAGAAATGCTTCCCCACTACGTGTGGCCAGAAAAGTGAGACATTTGTCTAACAGGGGGAAGGTCATCCCACAAAGAACCAACAACTATTTCGGCACCAAAAATAACCTGTTGGTGGTCATGTGAAAATAGTTTCATGATGGAAAATTCTCCTAGCTGAAATTGGCAAGTAAGTGTCCAGGCTTTGAGAATCATCCCTAATATAATTCCATCGAGTCTGTAGCTCCTTTCCTTCAAGCGTCTGCTTTGTTGTTCTGTGCACTTGTCTTTACAAACAGTAAGCTTCCTGAGAGGACAGATGGGGCTTTGTCTCTTCCCTACAAGGTCCATGTTCTACAACTCTGCTCAGGCTGGCTATGAGGGACAGTACCATGCATGGAGTGTTGATCCTCATTAATAGATTTGGATCTGAAGTCATAGACCCCCACACACAAAAAAAATTTCTCAGAATACCAGCCTACTATTCCCAGTAGGTCAGAATTATTTCAAACTGACTTTCACCTTTTTCAATTATAATGCAAACCCCAACCCTTACTTCCATTATAGTGATGTGGGTAGAAAGAGAAAAAGTGAACAATTGTTATAAAATGTATAGAAGTCAAAGAAACAGCAGAAAGGTGACAAGAATGTGGCCTCTGAGAAGCAATCATGAAAATAAATCCACTCAACAAAATCCTAATAATTCCTGGCTGGACTGTCTTCTTAGCTCTGCCATTAACTAAACTGCACCTACTAGGTTGGCAAGGTGGCTTTGGGAAGTTGAGGCACTTGGTGCACATGGCTACTTGAGTTTCAGTCCCAGAGCACATATAAAAGTGGAATAAAAGAACAAACAAGGGCTGGAGAGATGGCTCAGCGGTTAAGAGCACTGACTGTTCTTCCAGAGGACCCGGGTTCGATTCCCAGCACCCACATGGCAGCTAACAACTGTCTGTAATTCCAAGATCTGACACCCTTATACAGTTATACATGCAGACAAAACACCAATTCACATAAAATAAAAATAAATATTTTTAAAAAAGAACAAACAAAAAGCTGCCCTCTGACATCCACATATGTATCATAGCACATACAGCTATGTGCATGCACATATAAACTACACATTAGAATAAAGCAAAATAAACTGAAGCTACCTAGGCAGCTTAATAAACCCGCCTGGTGCCCAGTTACCTGACTTCTGGTAGATGAAGAGGCAAATAGGTAAACTATGGTGTCTTTCAATTACTAGGTGATGTTCCTGAAGAACTATATGCCCATTGTATGTTACAAAATGTAGTGACTCCAACTATGCCTGTGTACAATGCAGAAAATAGCCATTAGTACCTCACGAAGGTGCTCTGAACGCAGTGATGCAACACTAGGGAAACTGCATCCATTTCCTGGGAAAATGTTCTCCATCATTGTTAACACTAGCCTTATCCTCACTCATATTTCTACTTAGCATCTACCTCACAATTCTTACTCCCAGATCTTCATAGCTCTCACATCTTGTGGTCCTTTGCTCCTCCTTTTGACTCTTTCTTGTACCCAGGGAGTTGTCCTACCTTTCCCTCATTGTCTTTGCAATTCACTGCATATCAATAGTCATTTAATTCTCTGTGTTCTGACATAAATGGGAAAGAAAATAACTACCTACCTCCAAAATTTTAATCATATAAAATGTACAGAGATGTATTTTGTCAGTTTGAGACAATCATGCAAATGAGGACTGGTCAATATGTATAATTCAATACTCAGCACAGATGAAAACATTAATATGCTTATAGCTAAAGAATTAGCTATTGAGAACGGGAGAGTGGTTTAGTACCTAACATAGGCTCAAGCCTGCCTAGCAAGCATAAAGCCCTGGGTCCCATCCATACTCAGCACCATCAAAAAGACCAACAAAAAAAGCTATTAGGAGCTACAGAATCTCTACCCTGAAGCAAATATTACCAGAGAGAAACGACATTCATGAGCAACATGACAAATAAAAAGGACAATTAAGGAAAACCCTACCAGAAATGTTTGACATGGGAAAGAGAACAGCAGCAAATGTTCACAGGCAATCAAAAAATACCACATCGAATAAAAGTGTTAAAAAAATAAGATGTAATGTAGTTGCCCAGAGTAGCCAGCAAATCCCAGGAAATCTCACTCACACATGCTTTCCCACCAACACACTACAGAAAGTATAAAATCAGAATCCCCTGAAGATGAGCACAGTTAGCTGTTATCTGACAAATTCCAAGTCTGTCTGCCTTGCCCACTGCAGTAGCCATGATTGAACACCAACACATAACTGTCTGACCACCTACAGCTGTGGGAAGGAAGGGAAGCAAGCAAGAATGACCACTGTCCATTGTAAGCTGACTGGCATTGTAAGCTCAGTGTCCAGGTACCAGGCTGAACATTATTTCTAGGTAGCTGTGTGAGTGCTGTGACATGAGATACGCAATTGAATCAATTGACTGAGTGAAATAATGAGTGCCCTCAATGTAGCTGAACATCATCCAGTCACCTAAGGAGTGAGGCCGAACAGAAGGGGAGTGAGAAGTTTCCCTTTGTCTGCCTGAGCAAGAGTGAGACTTTGCACTCTTGGGATGGGAACTTTCACTACTGATTCTCTGACATCTCCTATGAATCCATTTTGTCTCATAATTTTCATAAGAATATCATCACCTTCATAATCATGGGAGGCAGTCCCTGACAAATAAAACATATCTTATGGAAACAGTTGTGCCACAAGTATTTCAGATTAGGGGTTTGGAGAAGTTCTCTAATATTTTCAGTGTAATAAAGGTACCTTAAGGACTAAACTTAATTCTAAACTCAAGATTCATTTACATGCCAGCTATACCTTACATATAGCCCAAAGATGATTTCCATGTGTTATTTTTATTCATTTGGAACATAAAACAACATTTCGTGGGATGGCATTTTCCAATTGCAGTAATGTGTGAGGACTGCAAATGTTCCAGCTTTGGAGTCTCCCAGATTTGAGGCTGGCAGATCAAGGATGTTCCAACTGTAACACATTTCTTCACAGGGTCCATGCTTCCATAAGAACACTGGCTGACGAAGCAGCTAAAACCTGAAGCTGAGTTACTCAGCATTTCAAACTCTGTAAGTGTCTTCAAGCTCATTTAATTTATTCTTTTTTATTATGACTAATAAAAGCCAAGTTACATGAAATATTTCTAAAGATATAAATTTTCAATACCTAAAAATCCATTATTGAGATATTCTCTCAATTACATAATTTTCTTCAGTTTTACAATGTGTTTGCTGGAATCACCATCCACAGGAAGTCTGTTCATTAATATGAAACAATGTGCTTTTAAATCTCTCGTGACCTCTACATTCCCTCTTTATCTCTTTAAGCCACTTTCATTCAAAATTCTACCTGCTTTGTTTTAGAAGGCTTCCGAAGATCAGGCTTTTTGTCTGTTCTAACTGGCACAGGCAAGCAGAAAGCGTTGTGTGGTCTGAGCAATCCTTACATATTCTGAGGTGGATGGGATGCCTAACAGAGGATCCCTTGCAGATTTTGTTTGGGGATTTATATTATATATGAAGCTCTGCATTGCTTCAGTTCTTTCAGTAACAACTAAATGTAAAGCTGTCACCTCCAGTCATGGGAGCCGTTCAGAATTAACCAGCAACCTTACAGTGACGAACACAAAACCACCAAGCAGTGTATTTTTTTTGGTAGGAATAATAAAAGGTAAACAAAAGCGTCTGAATTCCCACTGGATATGGGAAGCACACATTTATAATCCTGGCCCCTGGGAAGCTGGGACAGAAGAAAAGCAGTTTTAATTTGTATTTGAGCTAAGTAGCAAAAACCTGTCTCAAAACCAAAAACAAACAAAAGTAAAAAAGAAAAAGTTACTTTCTCCAAATCAAAAGTTCACATCTTCCAATGTTTTCAGTGAAACTGTTGTTTTTCTTTCTTTTTTCAAGTAACTTAAATTAAAAGGTTGGTTGTTTTAGTTTTAAATTATAATCATTACTTGTACATATATCATTAAATAAATGTGAAAAGATAACTGAAATAGTTACTGACCAGCAAGTTTATTACCAATACTCTCATGTTCCAAAGGACAAGGTATAAGTGTTCCTGGTATGCCTCGGTAGTGGACCGGCATGGCACCAGATGAGATGCAAGAATTCCCACAGGGGCAGCCACAGAGCGCCTGAGTGAGGGGCAAGTCCCCCAGGCCCCACATGGCACCGGCAGAGCCCACCTAACAAAAGTCATGCCCCCAGGCATGGCTATGTAGATCTGTGCCCACCAGCTCTCTTAAAAGGAAACATATGCAGGCTGACCCCTCCTCTGCTCCTCTCCCGGGCCGGCTCTGTCTTTCTCTCTCCTGTCTTTCTCTGGGTACCCAAACTCTCCTGTGGCACCTGGCAGTGAGTGTGTATGTCTCTCCCCACGTGCAA
This sequence comes from Sigmodon hispidus, assembly GCA_004025045.1. NCBI lineage: Eukaryota > Metazoa > Chordata > Mammalia > Rodentia > Cricetidae > Sigmodon > Sigmodon hispidus. Next base: position 89,769 of record PVIH01006367.1, read on the forward strand.
AAAACTAACACAAGGGACTTTCTCCTGACCTGTACCATGAGAAGCCAGTGCTGGCTCAAAGCCTCCCAGCTTCCCACATCACTGCTTATGCACCATTAATTATCACCCTCAACCACATTCTCACCAACACTCAGTGAGGAAAGAGTCAAACTTAAGCCTCTCCTCAAAGCATTTTCAAAAACAAAATAAGCAAAATGAACTTCTCTGGGAAGCTGATGTCTAAGAAATTCTAAGCCCTTAGGAGGCAGCACTACCTGAGTGCCCTGGACTGAGGATGGTGGAGAAGCATTGTATGTTCTGGGTTTTCCACTTTGCGTCAATGCCAGGACATAAAACAGCAGCAAGAGCAAGTCAACATCCTTACTCAAAATATGGCTGTCATACAAGCTGAAACACATGGCTTTGGTCACCATTTTCCCTAGTTGGGAGCTGAGGCTTGCCAAGAAGACCCTTAATCTATCATACAACAGCAGGCAAGAAACCCAGCCTTACTATGCACTTTCTACAATCAAAGGGTCATTTGTCACAAATAGTTTCAGGTGTTCAAAAGAGCCAATCACTGTTGAGGTTAGGACAGATAGTAATTCAAGATGAAGCAAAGGTAAAGCTAATGAGAGTCTCTTCTAGAATTTCCAAACACTGCTTATACTTCTGAAACACATTAATGACCTCCTGTGCTTTGCTCACCCTGTGTCTCCAGTGCCTGTAATTGTGCCCAGCATGGAATGGGTACTTCATAAATGTTTATTAGATGGACGCAAGGGCCTCCCTTGACCTAATAAACTGCTGTTATATCTCTCATCTTGCCTGGTAATGACTGAGACCATACAGCAATATGGTTCTCAATAAGCATTTGCAATAAAGAATGGATAAACTGCTTTTATTCGGCAAAACAATGAAGCCTCCTCATCTGGGTACCTAGGATTTTGCCAATATATAAGCGTGTATTCTCTGATTACCTCAAATGAGAGATGACACTGGGAAATGGTTATCCCCATTGTAATGTATTCTATCTCTGCAAACAGGGCTGCAGCCAACTGAGACGCCAAAATGAAACAATGAGATTTCTCTTAATAATAAACAAAACAAAATCAAAGCAAACAGCAGTCATTAAGGCCAAGCTAGAAGGCAAATCTCACAGAAGCTGAGCCTGAGGCTGTCATGCTGAGAGGCACATGGACTGCATTTCATAGCTATACAGGTGTGAATTGAAATACCTCTGCAGGGGCTGAGGACCGTTCAGCCGGCAAAGCGGCTGCCCGAAGATCAGAAGGGCTGGAGCTTAGATTATAGCTCAGTCTGAAAAGCCAAGTATGGTGGTATTTGACACACAAGTTCTAGTTGTTATTAAATGAAAACTCAAAGCCAGATATTGGGAAAAGTTGGAATATCAGAAAGAGAGGAAGCAGAGCATAGTCAATTCTCACCCAGCCAACTTCTCAGGATAAAAACTATCTTCAAGAGTCCTCAGCCTGGCTCCTCGCTCCTACAGAATCTCACACTGTCTGCTTACGCCTCCTTAAATATCTTTTTTGCCCAGTTCCTTCACTTCCAAGTTCAACTATGTATCAAAATTGTAGAGTTAGGATTAAAGGTGTGAGCTACCAGTGTTTGGCCTTGAACTCACAGAAACACAAAGGCATGAGTTACCACTCTCTGACCCTCCTGGCTTGACTGGGGTGGATCTGTTCTCTGATATTCCAGACTGATTTTATTAAATATAAACTCTAATGCCACAGGTATTCACTTTGTTTGTTTGTTTTAGACAAGATCTCTCAATGTATCCCTGGCTGTCCTAGAACTCACTCTGTAGACCAGGCTGACCTCAAAATCAGATATCCACCTGCCTCTGCCTCCAAAGGTCTCAGATGAAGGCATGTATCATCATACCCAGTTTGTAATCCCAGCAGAGAAGAGGAGGCAAGCTTGGAGGGAGCTACTCCAGTGCTCTGGTTCCATGAGAGAGACCCTGTTTCAAAGAATAAATGGCAGGCTGCAAAGATGGCTCAGTGGTTAACAGCTATTTTTCCAGAGAACAGGGTTTAATTCCCAGCATTAGCATGGTGGCTCACAACTGTCTGTGACTCTGGTCTCAGTATCTTTGTGGGCACCAGGCATGCATGTGATACAAACATTCACACAGGCAAAACACCCACACATAAATTAACTAAGAAGGTAAGTGGGGATCAAGAAAGACAAGTGTAAACACACTGTGGCCTCTATCTGTATATACACATGAGCAAATCAATGGACATACATTGCATACACAAATCCATCTTCACACTGGCCTGCCTAAGCTTTGGCTTTTTTTTTTTTTTTTTTTTTTTTTTTTTTTTTTTTTTTTTTTTTTTTTTTTTTTTTTTTTTTTTTTTTTTTTTTTTTTTTGTAGAATGGGCATAAATGTGGTTAGTTCCTCAATGATTGCCATCAAGGTAAATGAGAACAGATATGCAATACACTTAGCAAGGTGCTTGGCCCAGCACAGTCATGTAATAAAATGTGTTTGGCAGAGTCCTTCCTGCTCACCCTCAGGCAAAAAGGAGAGTGGAGGAGGAAAACAACAAGAATGTTCTCCGTGGCCCCCACATTTCAGTACAAGGTCTTTCCTTTCTCCTTCCCCTCATTCTTGACCCACCCCAAGCAGCTCATCTCGATTTTCAGAATGTGACAGCAATCCTCCAAGTCACTCACATTTCCCAAAGATCTGAAAAGACTTTAACAGCAGATGTAAGCCACAAGATCAAACAAGAAGAAAGCCAGGTTGCTAAGAACAGTGAAGAGAGGCTGCAGGGCAGCAAGACAAATTCCAACAGACGGCCTCCCGTGGGCAGATCAGCTCACTGTGGACAAGCTAAGCCAGCCCTGCAGTTGGTTCTTTGATGGAAGATGGGAAAATGCACAGGTAGCAAGCAGGAGCCTTTCATCATGGTAGCACAAAGAACCAGAGGGCCACAGCAAACCCTACTCTACCCCATAAAACTCAGGACAAGGGCCTTAACTTTCCTGCTTAATGTCCTCATCATAAAAATAGAAACTAGTCATGTTATTGTGAGAATTAAAAGTTAACTAAGTGCCCAGTTAGCACTAAAAGAAGAATTAGTGTAGAGTCAGGGATGGTCCTGCACACATGTAATGACTGTATTTGGAGGGTTGAGTCAGGGTGACGATAAGGTGGAGGCAGCCTTGACCACAGTGGAAGAACTACATCCAAACAGTAAAATTTAGTTCTCAAACTGGTTTTTAAGCCTCCAGATTGAATCTCAGTAAGTGAGTTGACTTATTTCCCCAAACTACCTCTTGACAGAAAATTTTTACTGTGTTCCTCTTCACTCCCTGTAAAGTCATCAAGACACTGGTCTTTGCTGAACAACAGTTACTGGGAATACGTTTCAAGTGTTATAGTAATTATCCATTACATGTAACACCAATGCTTACAAAAGTTAAAATTTAAAGATCTCGGTGAAGTACGGGTAGCACTTAGGAGCCTATGGAAGTTATGTACACTTAGATGAATTCACATCCCATTTCAGGAGGCTCACATTAAACATTCATCAAACCAGTCAAACAGCTGTCACAGCATTTCCCTCTGCCATGATGCCATCCATGTTTTCCCAGGCTGTCTCAGGAACTGCTGGGGACTGGGGTGGGGAGCTCTGTAGGTGATATCAATAGAGGCCCCAGATACCTACCCTTCTCAAAAGACTAGAGCCAGCTACTGCAAAAAGCAGATAAGTGAACAACTGTCTAGAATTCAGGATTTCCCATGAAGAATATTAAGTTTTAAAGAGAAGTTAAGCTGGTTAACAAAGGTGAACACCTCTATGTAGAATGATTCTCAGGCTCAGTGTCCACAGCAACTGAGATGTTCATTACATGGAAATGCATAACCACTATCCATAAATCTAACTTTAAAACAGCATGCTTTTACTTACTGCAAGAGCAAACAAGACTGTGTAGTATCATTTTCGATTGGTATAAAAGATTACTACATAGTAAAGAAAAATGGGTCATGCCCTAAAATGACAGTAAGCAAGTCTGAGCTGACTGAGTGACAGGTGCACTGATAAATTGAATGAATGAATGAATAAATGTCAGCATTGTTTTAATATGACAATAAATCTGAAATCATTATTTTGACACCCTAAAATGAAACAATCATAGCCACCAGAAAACCCTGTGCTTTGTAGTGAAGATGAGGTGCATCAGGCTGCAAAGTACTTCTCTATCCCACAAAACCATGAACGTTTGCAAACACTGTGGATAGTGATGGTTTTACCTCCTGAGACATCTCAGGTTTGTCCATACTGCTCTCTCACCGCGTCCTCCCTCACACATGCTTTGACATAAAAGCTGTTTGAGAAGATGAGCCTGCTAATAAATTGAATTATTTCTGTTATGCCACAACTAATGGAAAGAAAGCGCAGAGCTCAACACAAACAATAATCTGAACCGTTAGATCTGATTTGTAACCTAATGATATTCCCGGACTGGCAGAGAAACAGAACAAGAACAGAACCGCAGTAACAAGCAAGGTGTGCTGTCAACACTCAGAAGCAAATTTTTATGGTTGGAGCCTGTGGGAATTTGGAAAAGGTCCATGCTGCCATTTTCTCCCTTATCTCAATGACACAGCTGATTACACCTTTAAATTAAGTTTAATAATGTACATTTGCTCTGTTAATCACAGTACAAAAGCTCAAGTTGTGTTCTGGAAGAAGAAAAAAAGCAGATCACATAATACTGGATGAAGGCGGACAGAAATTCCTTTTCTTGGCAAGTGGAGGCAAGCTGGGTAACCCTGACTAGGGTGCTTCATTCCCTACATCATGAACATTATGACTCCTCTCAAAGTACTGCTGAAAATCAGATATACTGGGCAACTCATCCCTTGCATGGCTCAGACTTCTGCAGCGATAATGTTGTGTAACCAGAAGAAATGTGGGAAATGAGGAACCATTCATTTCTGAGGACCTGGGCATACGAGGAGAATAGAAGATAGCCTGGAGCCATGGGATCCACATGACTTTCCTTAGGGGACTATCAGCAGCTACTGGTCACCCTGGCTGCTGCTCTTCTCAGCCATCTGAGCTCCCCAATCGCTGCTTTCCAGGCACACAACAAAGAGGCCCAAGGAGTCCAATACGCAGTCATGGGCAGGAAACATTCTCAGAAGGCCCAAGCAGATCACAGAGGAGATATACAGCAAAGAGGCTGTCTTAGAGCTTCAGATCTGAAGGACCAGTTCTACCATTATGCAAGTCACCTTCACAGTCCCTCATTCACCACTACGGGTAGGCTAAGAGGGGCCATGGAACAAAGGGGTATGATTCCATGGCTGGAGCCATGATTATGGATGTTTTAAGGAACAGCGGCTCCATTTGTTCTTCAGATACATATAAAAAAATTATAATAAATACCTATCCTATCTAATTGGAGAGTAAAAGTTACCTTGTCCATCAAATGCCATAGTACAAGAAGAAGGAGGAGGAAGTGGAGGAGAAGAAGAAAAACAATTTCTCCACATATGAGTGTGAACAGCATATCTATCTGTGCAGAATCAGAGCAGGTAGGATGAGTTGTTGCAGGAGGACCCAACACAGGCCCCTGACTGTCAGTGGGTCTACACAGTCAGTCCACTGTGACCCTCCCTAACAGCCACGCACCTACGAAAAAGAGGTGGTGGATCTAGAACACTAAGTAACCACCTTGTGAACTGTCACTATCTGAGTAGATATCTCAATAAGAAGCCATTTCCTTAGAGTAGTTTCCTGGTATGAACTGATCCATTCTGCTCAAATCTTTTCTCACAGGAGTCTCTGTAACTTTCTAAATGAACTATTTCTCAACCAATAATATAATCCTCTATTATTCCTGTCTACATGTCACTTCCTTCAGAAATGCTGACATGCACCACAAATGTACAGAGTATTTTTCTAACTTGTATGTTGTATCTAAAAATCATCACACCTTCCTTCGGCCATACTCACTCCCTGACTTTGTTCCCCAGGTTCTTGTACTCCAGGCTGCATGTATCACTGTTCACACAGCCAGCAACCATCTGTCATGTGTACATAGCACTTCCTTCCACAGGGGCTTAAGAAGAAAGAAGCTCTCTGCTCCCTATGCAGCTATGGGGTAGGAATGGACCCAACCTGAATCAGAACACAGGAAGGGATGTGAAGCAGGAATCATCTAGAAACCCCAAGATTTAAGAGCTGCAGTGTCTATGCACCTGGTCAAAAAGCTCCTACGGGGCTTGGGATATGGCTTGGTTGGTCATCAGTTGTTATACATGCATGAGCACCTCAGATTGACTCTTCTAACCCAGTAAGCACTAGGCAAGGAGGTGAGCACCTGGAATCTCAGTACTGGGGAGGTGGGGCTAAGAGGATTTCTGAGGCTTGCCCAGCTGGCCAGTCTAGCAAAATTAGGAAACAGTGGATTCACCAAAATCCTGTCTCAGAAAGTAATTTTGACAAAAATTGGAGACATATCCATGTGTACATACACATTCTCTCTCTCTCTCTCTCTCTCTCTCTCTCTCTCTCTCTCTCTCTCTCTCTCTCTCTCTCTCTCTCTCTCAGCTTCCATGGCACAAACTTATCAAATAAGTAGAGTCTAAACCCTAAGCCCATTTATTAAAATGCTTTCCGTGGGGGAAAATCTTTCTAGCTATGAACTGACAAGAGATTAATATCCAGAACATATAAAGAACTCCAGAAATCAAAGACCAACAGAAAATAAAGTAATCCAATCAATACTCAGACAAATAAACATTCTGAAAATAAGAAGTACAAATCACTAATAAAAATAGTGAAAAAATGTTCAATGTCCTTAGCCATCAGACAAATGGAAATCAAAACTACATTGTGATTGCACGTGACCTGCAGGAGAGACCACCAACAAGCAAATTAACAGTAAATGCTAAGAATGTGAGTGAAAACAATTCCTTCATTCTACAAGCACAGCCATTGTGGAAATCAGTATGGAGGGTCCTCAAAAAACAAAAACTAGCGTGTGCTAGTTACACCATTCAGAAGTGCATATCCCAAGGAATCCAAATCAGCATCCTACACACTTGCATACTCATGTTCATTCACAATACACAAGTTATGGAATCACCCTCAATGCTCACTAGCAGATAAAGAGACACAAAGAAAGATATCAGGTTGGAAGTAGACAAATGGAAGAATGAGAAATGTCTGTGCAAAGGATAGTGAGACTTGAGGGAAAGAGTATCACATATTTTCTCTTATATAATCTATAATATTGGAGGAGGGTGCAACCACACAGATCTTCAGACACACATATGTGTATAGGAGGATTGCATTTTGTTCCATGGAAAATAATCGTCTCGCCTACTGATTTAATAAAAATGTTGATTGGCCAAAGGCAGACAGGAGTGTGGGCAGGGCTATCAGACTAAGAAAACTCTGGGAACATCTCAGAGCAGAGCAGAAACACCACAGGGATGTCACAGATACACAGCAGCGGCAGCAGACACAGAGGAAAGAAGCTGAAATGTTGCTCCAAGAAAAGGTACCCAGCTGCATGGCCAAACAGGATAGAAACAATGGGTTAGTTTAAGGGTAAAGAACTAGCAAGCTATATGCTTGGGCCTTAGGTCAATCAGTGTAAAAATAATGTGTCTGTGTGATTCTGTAGGACTGTGTGTGTTTCTGTGGGTCTGTGAGTCAGCTTTAAAGATAGGCCCAAAAGTCCAGGCCAGAAACCTCATTACTACATACGTGGGTGTACACGTACATGAGTGTAGGTGTCTGAAGAGGCCAGAGGCATTAGATCACCCTGGAGCTGGAATCACAGGCATTTGTGACCTGCCCAACATGGGTGTTAGGAAGCAAATGAGTCCTCTGTAAGGGCAGTATGTGCCTTTAAACATAAAGTCGTCTCTCCAGGACACAATCTACACTAAAAAGAAAAAAAAAAAAAAAACCCACAAAAGTAGATGAAGAGCTGGAAATAGAAAATAGAAAGGAGGGCTAAATAAAATACAACTGTCATATACTAGTGAAAATATAATGTAACTCACTAAATAATACAACTAATTCATGCTATTAAAAGGTTTCGTTATCTGATACACTAGTATAATCCTAATCTATATGTTCCACCGTCACATAAATAAAAATAACTATTATGTATTTACTTCCTGTAGCCAGCCCTTCATAGCCAATATCCATTGTTACACCCATTTTACAGAACTTAAGGGGACCAGAATTCAATCATTTCCCTATGAAGAGCGTGGGTCCCCTCATCTCATGGCCTTCTGTAGTCTGTTTGCTGGGCTTCATCCTTTAGGCTCAGGGTAGAAAGCCATTTCATGGAATGGGCACCTTACCCAATGGTATAGCCAAAGCAACAGCAGCCAGATTTTCTAAGGAAGAAGCATCATTACTTTGACACTATGTGTGATGCCACTGCATAGTCCTTCTAGCACTTCCTCAAGGCAAAAAGGGAGACCACGATGACTAAGCCATCACACAGGCCAACAGAGAGATGAAAGTGTACACTTCCATCCTTTATTCCTACAATAACTACTATGGAGTCTCTGTCCTCATTCTGCAGACAAACAACTTGTGCAAAGAAAAGTCAGGTTTAACAGGTAGGACAGACTTGAAGGCAGCATGTACAGAAAAAAAGACAGATTTTTAAAGGGTCCTGTGCATCAGTTTCCACCCCTTGGGACACAGGAAGGCCACAATTAAAAGCATTAGATTCAGAGGCTTCATTGGGAGTGGACCCAAGCTTTAAAGCCTTTTGCATGGGCCGACGTGAACAGCATTGATTTTAAGAATAACCTTCACTGGGGCTTCTTTGCCAACTTGTATGTGGGAACGCAGGAAAGACAGGGCTGTGATTCAATATTATCTAGGCCAGAGAATCTGTGCCCAAAGTATTATATGTTCCAAGGACTTTAGGCTCAACTTGAAACCTTTGTGTTCTGTAACAGGATGGCTTGTCCTATATAATTCAATCTGTCCCAATATCACATTATGGAATTTAAATGTCACAAAAAATTGATTACTGTCTGGGTACTTTCTGATGAGGTTGATAACCTACTTAAGATTTCTAAACTGAACCAAGAGACTATCCGCATACAAATTAGCAGGTGGGGGTTGAGAAAGTAGGCTGTAAATGGTTGGCTGTGCAAATCTAAGAACCTGAGTTTGATCCTTAGAACCCAGGTAAAAACACCAGGCATGGTAACATGTAGTTTCCTCATTGGAGAATTGGACACTGGTGTATGGGGGTTATCCATAGGCCATGAAGGTATATATGGCAGATATCCACAGGCCATGGGAGAGGTGTGTGTGTGTGTGTGTGTGTGTGTGTGTGTGTGTGTGTGTGTGTGTTGGGGAGAGGGTGTCCATAGGCCATGGAGGTGTAGGGAAGTATACATACACCATGGAGGTGTTGTGTGGGGAGGGGGAGTGTCCACAGGCCATGGAGGTGCTGTATGCAGAGGGGTGTCCACAGGCCATGGGAGGTATGTGGCAGGGTGTCTAGAAATCAACCAGCTTAGGCTAACCTGCACTCACAGCCTAATCAAGTTTTCAACACATGCCTAGGATGTGTAAAGATCTGAAAGAGCCTAAATACATCACTTCCTATAACAGCAGCCAGTTCTCCGCAAGGCTGACTTTAGTATGTGAAGCTTTGCTGTAAAGTGTAGTCATTTTCTCATGCAACAGAAAGCAAGAACTTGACCTTCATAACCAGCAATGACAGTCTATAGCTTCCCTGTCCCTCCTGTCTTTCTTTAGAAACCATTATTCTGCTTGTAGCTTCCATGACATAGAACGCCCACTGTGAAAAGCTGTGGACTATGTGTACTATGCTGCTTGAGAATTTGATTATGTCTGCTCAGAAGGCCTGATTCCAGTGAACCCATGCCTCACTTTTAACACTTTTAGTGTCTGCAGAGAGCCCTGTTTGTATGAGGTTATCAGGATACTAGCTGGATGGGATTACACAACTACAGGAGGCAGAGAGCATATTCTGAGGCCAGCAGCTTGCCCTTCAATAATCTGATAAACAGGCGATAACAGCCTCAGCACAGGCACTGGATGCTGGGCTGCCAAGCCTTTGCTGATCCAGATGTCAGAGCTCAGGCCTCATCTGGACAGACAGAGTCACTGTGAGCATGGCTGCAGGAAGGACAAACAGACAGGGCTCAGGTCAAGAGTGTGATCAACAGCAGTCTGCAAGCAGAAGATTGACAGTTACAACCCAGCACACTTCTGTCTTGACATGAGAATATGTGTGTATAGTTACACACAGGTATACATGTATATATTATTAATTCTTTTCAGGCAGACTTAGAATGGGCCTAACAATGTAAGGCAGTTTCAGCTATAAATAAATAAACAGATTTTTAAAAAATGTAAAATTAGAAAAGCCGGTACAGTGCAGGCTAACCTGAACAAGATTTCACATAGACTTCAACACAATTTAGAGATTTCTGTAAGATGAAAGAAAACAGACAGGTCAGAAAACAAGATGTAGCTCCTTGGGGTCAAATCCAAGTCTTGATACTGTAACCATGGCAACTGTACACTGTGTCCCCCCAAGCCCCATGTGTCACAGTAGAAGTGTGACAGTTAACCTCTGTCTCCTCCTGAGCTTCCGGAACCTTCGGATGTTCTGGCTCCGCAGCCCAAGGTTTCTCAGCAGAAGCCCTTTCCTGCTGGCCTCCAGCAAACTTAAACTTCCTCTCATTCTCTGATTAATGATTTACACGTGGTCTCAGGAATTAGAAAGTGATGACTGCTTCAGCTTCTCTTTTCTTCCTTCAAAATACAGCATACTGGGCCAGTGAAATGGTTCTGCAGGTGAAAGCACCCCACAGCCAATTCTGACAACCCAAGGTCCATCCTCAGAGCCCATACTGTGGGGAGATGGAAGCAGCCTCCAGAAGTCGGCCTCTGACCTTCAAATGTACACATTCATACAGGAAAAATAATGAATAAAAATTTTAAACAAATTATAATACCAAGTTGTTCTCTCTGTGTATGTGATAAATAACTCTGAAGCATAACATGAGGTTTGAACGGCAAGACAGAGGACATGATTCCAAACGCTGCATTTGCAAATGGGCAGTCTTCCGAATGCCAAGGGCTGTGGGCCTGCTGCCTGCCCACCTGCAGAACCTGTGCCAAATCTAATAGAAGGCAGAAGAGTATACCAGCTACCGCAGAGAAACTTAATTTCCATCTTCGTTCATTTGATTTCCTAAAATTACATCAACAGCAAAATCAGATACCTGGTGGATGCTGTTTTCGCAGAGCTTCTAACTGACAAAACTGTATTTTAGTATTTAAAGAACACAGCCCTTGCTGTGATTCAGCCTGGAACCCCAGAACTATTTCACTGTCTCCTCTTTTTTCTTCCTTTGTGTACATCGTAATGCGCTCACTGTTTGGCCAACTTTTAAGAAAATTTAAGGAGAAAACAATAGTAAACATATTACAGTCTACTGTAAATCCAGAAATCTTCAGAATGTCCACAAATCAGAAACCAAAGGGCTAAGTCATTCAATTTAACTTTATATTCACAGTATGTAAACTGAAATTCACAGAAAACAGGACATAAGCATTTAAAATGGACAAGAAAGAGGAAAAAGTGAAATCTTGAACCTGCCCATTTTGCTTACCCTGTGACACTCCAGGGAGATTCTGCCTGAGTTCGGTTGTGTCAAGAGAGATACCGGTTTACTAATTTTAAAACCCATCCTTGTTAGTATAATTATTTTTTAAAAGAACATTCTAGATCAAGAACACTTGTTTTAAGTAGACCATATCTGTCTGTCTTTCTCTTCCTCCACTCTGAAAGAGCAAAAGGCTCCGACTCCTTAAGGGTCATTTCACAGCTTCTCTATCTCATAGCTCAGGGGAAATGCTAGCAGGGGCAGCTCTAGAGCGGAGGGATAAACACAAAATTTCATTTAGTACACAGGATACTTTTTTATGCTGAAGAAGTATGATCCAAGGATCTGTCTCAGATCATAAGCCATCAGCCCACCAAAAATTGTCACTACTGACTAAAATCCAGAAAGAGGTTTTCATCTTCTTAAATGGCAAGGAGAGAATATGATCGACAGCTTAATAGAAAACACAGTCTCTGATAGGAAAACCAAAGGTCACATCATAACTTTGCAACATAGTATTTGTAAACCCATTTCTACCGCTTTACACTGAGTAATGTGTGACCTTCACAAAAAAATAAAACATAAAACTAAAAAGTATAAGTTTTAGTATGTGTGAGAATTACTTAAGACAGTTTGCTAGCGCTTTCCAAATACATACTATGTAAAAAAAAAAAAAAAAAAAAAAAGTGTAACTGCAATTTGTGTTTGGGCATGCACACACATGCAAGTGCATGCACCTGTGCATTTGGCATCAGGTGTCACATTTCAGTTTCTCATTGAGCCGGAAGCCAGCAGACCCCAGGGATCCTCTAGCCTCCACCCCTCCCAGTGCTATGGTTAAGGCTGTGTACATAGCTGGGCCCAGCATTTTCAGATGGGTTTTGGAGATTTGAACTCAACTCTTCATGTCTTCAAAGCAATCATTCTTAACACTGAGCAATTTCTCCAAGCTCCAGTAATTCCAACCTGTCCCATCCCCCGAGATTCAAAATCTTCCAAGCTGTGTTTAATAACAAAACACAGAAACAGTCTTCTAGTAGAAAAGGTATCAGTGGCTAAGTGGTGCTCTCCACCCCTTAGAGGAGAATAAATCTGGTATTTTTCTTAATATAACATTTGTTATTAATAATGCAATGGTCATGACTTGAAGGCATGCACACAAGCCCATTCTGATCCTAGAAAAGGTTTCTTCCTGTAGGCTTCTTCTAGCTCTGGTGCTCAGGATGCATCACCACCCTGTGCCCTGCAGGACAGAGTCCTAGTAGATCTCAGTCTGATGACCAAAATAACCAGGTATCACTAGATACACCCGAGGAGGTAAAAATCACTGGTGGGTGGGGGCAGTAATTAAGAGCAGAAGAAATCACCTTTACGAGCATCCCTCTCAGCCCTGGCATAAGCTGGGAGGCACCATCAGTGAGACAAACAACAGGGTTTTATCTTAAAGGATTTGTCAAACTCTTCATAATCTGCTCTCATAAAACTCAAACCCCCAGGGTGTTCAGGAGAAGAACACAACCCTGCTCTCAGAAGCTGGCGGAGGGAAACTTCTAGGCTTCAAAACTGCTGTTTTGCGAAGTGCCTGATGTCAGGAGACCTATTTTTAAAAGTTGGGGGTGGGGAAGATTCTAACTATGTTCACAGTACCTCTTCATCTTTTTGACATATCAGTAAAGTTTCTCTTTTTCTTCTTTTTGGGAAAGAGGGATGGGGAAGTCAGTGAATACTGCAGTAAAAATTAAAAATAATGAGCACATGCACAAGGCAAGCTGACCATCAGCACCTTCCCTTAAACAAAAAGACATTGAGAACACAGACTCATTTTAATCCCTTGGCAGAGAGTAAAAATGGTTGCTAAAAACAGTGCGCCAAAGAGTGTCATTTGGACAAGAAAGCTGGGCTCCATTTGGGTGACAGAGAAGCAACCTGAGCCGAGGAGACAGAAAGCTAACCCTGAGATCGTCCCTCCTTACCAAGCCATTGGGTAGCTCAGGTCCTGAGGCTTCACTGCCTGTCAGAGTTGGCATCTTCCCAGAGGCAGAAAGGGAGCCTCTATCTAACACCCAAAGAAGAAAACAATGGGAGCAGAGATCAATCCAATAGTGACCTGGCCCAGCTCCCGGCCTCTGTGTGCACAATGCTAGAAGAGCCGCACAGAAAAGAGCAGGGAGCCCATGGGAATGTAAGGGATCCAACATCTTTGCCTTGGTCTGGGCAACTGCTTTTTCCTCACTCTGAACCTACCTACACTGAATTCTCTCCAAGAAGGAACCTAGTCTCATTTGCACTAAGCACCTTCTAAATTTTTTCAGCAAACCCTAATTCAAATCCAAGGGAAGGGGAATGATTAATTCAACAAATGCATCTTGGCAGGGTAGATTTTTCATACTTGACAGCTGTACCCTAGAGGAAGCACAAAAGACCCTGAAATTGTATCTTGTGGTTTTCCAAAAGCTTCCTGATTATTCTTGCAGATCCAGAAGATTCAAGACAAATGGATACTTTAACATCTCTTAAGGGATAATGCACATGATATACAAGAAATATACAGAGTTACACACCACAGTGAAGTCCTAATCAGCCACTTGTCTACTACCCCAGAAGTTCACAGCTGAATATTATTTTACACAAGGCACAAAAATGTACACATGGCCTCTAAGGACTGGGAGGCCAAGGCTGGAGGATAATGAATCCAAAGCCACACTGGGCTACATCAAGAGATACTGTGTGAAACAACAACAACAATAGAAAAAACAACCAATTAAAATAAATATACTGGCATTCTCCAGAAACCAAACTTTAAAAAAAATCCTTTGGGAGAAAATGAATTTATCAGGCATGTAATAAACAAAAAAAGAAATTAGAAAAGTATTGTTGAGTGGTCACAAAAAGGGTCAGGGCACACCCTACATGCATCATGCTGCATAAGGCAGCTGCACCTATGCACATAGGCCAAATAAACACTTGACATGTGGACTAGTGGAAATTAAAATATGTTGATACTATGCACTGGGCTCCATACATTGAATAGGACAGGGACAATGTCAAGTATCTTACTCAGTTTCATCAATGACATGTTAAAAATGATAATAATTTAGAGAGAATGAGAAAAAAGGATATGTATTATATTCAGTTTCACTTGTTAGTGAAACCACAGAGAATATGGAGTTGTGTGTTGTAACTCAGAATAATAAATGTATCATATCCCAGCATGCCTAGCAGGGCTGAGCCTCCTTACTCTCTGGGTAATGGTGACAGAGCCAGCTCCCCACAGCCACTTCCTCCTTCTTCCTGATTAGCCCCCAAGATCGATTTTGTCATCTCTGACTGAGAATCATGGGACCCATTCCATATCCAAATCAGGAACTGAACATTTATTTTAATTAAATGGAAAAAAAAAAGAAAGAAATCCACCAGTAGCTCCTGTAATTTGGGAAGGGGGGTTATTGTTGTTTTGTTGGTAGGACAGTGATGTTGGACAGTAGGGCTAGCAAACTTTCTCTGACACGACTGACAGAAAATATTTTAGGGTATGTTTGTCTTTATCATTATAGCGCACCAATGATAATGTATAGATAAAGGGCATGACTGAGTTCCAGTAACAGTCTACTTGCAAAACAGAAGGAGGCTGAACTTGGCTCCTGAGCCCTAACATGCCTAGCTCAGTTACAAAATATTAAGTCTTATGAAGAAACAGATGAATTTACCAGTGGTCCCAACACTTAAAATTTGCCAATACAAACACACACACACACACTTGAAAGTTTTGAACAATTTTGAAGTGACAGGCCTTGAGACTGGGCATAAAAATTCTTGGGCATTCAGTTCCCATCACTGCCAGGATCTAAATGTCCTGATCTACCATGGCATTCCTGCTGGAGATGTGGTATCATGAAGATGACAACTGAGAATTTAAAATGCATCCCTATGAGGCACTGAGAAGATGACCACACAATTTATTGTCCAAGCTAAATCAATTTTCAGAATAGAAGAAATGATTATAATTAACCATTGTGTCTGGATAATAGGTTTTGATGAGAATGTGTACAACCATCCTGCTGAAACACAAGGGAGGCCTGCAATCAAAATACTGGTAAAAACAATCCCAAGACACAAATATCAATGCCAAGAAAACTGTTGGTGGTGCTTCCCCAATAACATGTTGTATTAGTAGCAGACATGTCCCTAACATATCTAATTGGGTTGGCACTCCTGAACACAGGAGTAATGAACGGCCCAAGCACGTCACAACATCCACTTCATATTCTCTTTTGTCAGCTTCTTACGTTCTATTTCTGGGCAACAATCCTGTTCTTAGTATAGTCACACTTCCCCTATCCAAATCATGGACTGATGATATATTTTAAAAATAAAAAGTTACACCCAAAATGGGGACTAAATTTATAGAGACTCTTTCTGTGCCTTCTCTGGCTTTTATGCATAAAAATGAAAACTATAGGGGCTGGAGAGATGGCTCAGCGGTTAAGAGCACTGGTTGCTCTTCCAGAGGACCCGGGTTCGATTCCCAGCACCCACATGGCAGCTAACAACTGTCTGTAGTTCCAGTTCCAGGCAAACACCAAGGCAAATAAATAAATAAATAAAGTTTTAAAAAAAATGAAAACCATAGCTTTAAAAAGATTGCTCAGTTTCCAATGGTACTTAGGGTTGAACCACTTGGCTCAAGCTGAAGATGACTGGATGAACGGATCACAGAGCGCAGTTGCCTGAAACCCCTGAGTGTCTGCTTCTCCTGAGGAAAATCTTCCTTCCAAATAACACCTGAGATATGCTGTTGTGCATACTGTGATGCAGAGCCAAAAGGACAATGGTAAAGACACCGAAAGGCTACAAAGTCCAAACAAAAACAGTCTCCTGACAGGCTTGAGAGGCTGGACCAACCAACATCAGGCCAAAACAAACTTTTGACTTTCTGGCTGAGACCAATGTACCTGCTGCTTACACCTCACAGAGGCTATTCACAGAATATACTCTGACCTTCCATGCTGGGCTAACTCTCCTCTTCTATAGCATCTTCTGTGTGCTCATGTGTAAAACACTTGCACAGTACGTTGTACATGAAAGGAGTATGGAGGTGGAGGTATGCATGTAACACCTCTAGGGAGTATGTGCTTCTGAAGCTAAATTAAGCAGGCAGAGCCATCTTCCCCCTCACAAGCACTCCCCTGAGATACCAATGCATCTGGTTTGGTAGAAGCAGCTGATTATGTACATACTTTTTACTTACTCAGGAAGTCACCTCCCAGAGGGAAGGTGAGGCAAGCAAGGATAAGGTAGAAACCTTGTCCCTGAATGCTGCAAAGAAAACTGTGGTTTTTGTTTCCTTCTGTCACTATGTAGGGGGCAGGGTATAAGCGCATACTTATGACCAGAGATGAATTTTTCTATCCTATACCTTTAAAGAAGGGTTTTCAGTGAGCCTAGATCTCCACAATTTAGCAAGACTAGTTAGTTAGCCAGTGAGAAGCAGGGTTCCTCTTGTCTCTCGGCCTCCCAGCACTGGGATTGCATATGAGTATCCTTGTGCCCAACTTCTTACCTGTATGCTAGAGATCAGAAGGCAGATCCTCATGTTTGAGTATCAAGCCCAATACTAACTGAGCCATCCATGCCCTCTTTCCTTTCTCCCTTCAAGGGCCTGTGCAGAGTTTTGGTCCATATTACAATCATTCTTCTTTCTCCACTCCTACTGCCTGAGAAAATGAAACTTGGCTCACAATGCTTAAAATACCAACCCGCAGACTGGGTAAGAAGCAGCGCAACACCATGGAGAATTCTAGAAGTGACTGGAACATCACCACAAGGCAGCTCCACGTTTTCTACCTGAGAACCACACCTACTGTATCACACGTCCATCTCACAGAAGATCTTTACCCTCTGCCACTGCTCATGATACGTATGACCCATACTTCTGCTATTTGCTTTAACTTCAGAAACTGGTTCAACACCAGCCAGTGTCAGACTTACTGGGACACCTGACACCTCAATATAAATCTTGTAATGCTTCTGTTACCTACTGCCAAACTAGCTAGCTTGTGCAATCACAACAATATTTAACCAAGCAACTAGAACTCTCCAGGCAGAACTTGAACGTTGTACCATAGATTCCACTTACTTTTCCCTCAGCTCTCAGGTCCATCCCCACAGGAGGAAGGAGCACATCCTCTCTAGGGTGAGTGGCTAGCTTGATGTAGGACTGGAATCTATATTCAGTGTCCAGGCTCCTGACTAAATGGTATACTCTCTCTAGCATGCAGCACCTTGCATTATTCTGGGAGAGAATGTTATGCCCAGAACTTCATGAGGGTATTAACTAATGCTAAACTCCACAAACACAGGCTGGACAAAATGACTTCCAGAGTTGGTGGTGTACAAAAGGGGAAGGTGACAATGGAGAAACCCAATAATCGCTGCAGCTTGGGATGAAGGCCCACATCCAACCATATGCGGGGTGTCCTGGACAGGGTATGAAGAAAATGGCACTTTATATCTCTGGTATCTTCTGTCCAAAAACCTAGAACCTCATCTAACCACAAGGAGAACTTCCTCAGCACTTTGTAGAAAACATCAGACTGATATTCTACAAAACTGTCAAGGTCATCCATGAAAACAAAGTCTGACAAAAGAATGCACATGCACACACACACACAAGTACATGTGCACACACACAGACACACATGCACACATACCACATAGGGTGATATCCTATGTGCAGCCCTAGAACAGCACATAAGCAATGCCTAAAGAAATCTGAGCAACCATGTACTGGAATTACAATTTTCTTTCATTGGGAACAGTAAGCACCAAACCAATAGGAAGGATTAATTAAGTTTAACAAAGAGCAGGCAACGCTTGTTAGGAGTTATGCAGAAACTCATCCTCTGTGCAATACTGTTGTAAAATAAAGAGGTTAGAGCATTTATTTGTATTTATCGTGGTGTGTGTGTGTGTGTGTGTGTGTTTGTGTGTTCAGTTGCACAGCAGCATATGAGAAGGAAAGTTGTCCCACTCTACCATTCTCCGCTTCTATCCTTGAGTGTAGAGAGCTGCCTGCTGCTGCGCCCTAGAGATGGTGCTGATTTCCGGCCTCCACCCACCCCCCTGTGGGTGAGTGCTCTCTTTTGATAAACAACTCCTTATTTGGCTTGAGCTTGGGGCGTGGTTTGCTGTTGTGTATGTGGACCTATGAGCTGTGCCCACGTGGCTTATTGGGATTGGGTGCCCTGAGAGTTTCTAGTCAGTGGGCGGGGTTTCCTAGAGGGGAGAAGGAGAACACAGAGAAGAACAAAGAGAGAACAATTGTAAAGGTCCCGAATAAACTGCTGAAAGAAGATCCTGGGTGTTGTGCTTTCCTTGCTAGCAAGGTTGCGAGCGACGAGTGGTGGCCCGTACGGGGAGAAGCAACTCCTGCAAGCTTCAGGCATCAGAACTTTCTGCAGTGGGGGGGGGGGGTCGACAGGTAAGTCCCAGGTAAATTGGGATCCGCAATCAAAGCGGGTAGCTCCAACCTGTAGATAAGGCGGAGACGAGTGGGTGTAACCTCTATAGCAACCTTGAGCTTAAAATAAAAGTAACAGCAGTTGCAACCTTAGGCTTAAAGTGAAAGCAACAACAGTTGCAAACTTGAGCTCAAAGTGAAAGTAAAAGCATTAGCAAAGCTGGGGCTGTTTGGTAAGGGCTCCAAGAAGATTTTTAAGGCAGGAATTAAAGGTTATACAAGGATGGGGTCTTAAACCTCACATCCAATTTTTTTGGCTCTTAAGGAGCTGCTTCTTTAAGGTTATTCTGAGTCTGCTCTGCTTGCTAGCAGTGGGAGAGATTCATGGGTTCCTACACCATATTGAAAAGCAGCCAAGAGGGGTGGAGTCAGCATTTAAAGTGATAGCAACATTTTAAAAGCTCTTTGAGTTGAAAAATGATTAAGAATTCTCAGTAAAACAGATTTAGACTCTCAAAACCTCTAGACGAGGAAGGAAATAAAGATTAAAAAAGCCACATAAAGATGGCAGATAAACAGAGAGTCTGGATTCTGGTTTTTGCATTTTCTTGTAATTTTTTAATTTTTAAGGAGCTAACTGCAGAAAGACAACTGATTACTAAGGCTGCTAAATTAAACAAATGCATATACTTTAAAGATATCCTGACTTTGAAATCTGTTTATAAGAATATGTTACTTGGGAAAAGAGTTTCTACTTTTGTCTCCACGGAAGATCAAAAGCTGTGGATTGGTTCTAGGCAGGTGTGGTTCCATTTGCCAAGGCCACCTGAAGCTGATAACAGGCCAACTTGGAGATGTTGCGAGGAGAGATCGGAGGGGGCAGGCACTGAAGAAGGACAGAGTGAAGGGGGAGAGTTGTGCCCCGACCTTGCTGATATAGAAACTCCTGAGTCTACAGACTCGGAGGAAGAGCTGTTGGGAGATATTAATTGGATTAGAGGATATCTGAGGATTGCAAATTGTGAATTGAAACCCCTTTATGACATTCTGAAAGGAGAGTCAGCTTTAGACTCCACGAGAGTGATGACAGTGGAAGCCAGAAAAGCACTACAGGTAGTTGAACAGAGGTTGCAGGATCCTTGCCTAAATAGGATTGAGGAAGGAAAACATTTTGCCCTATGCCTTTTACCCACATTCAGACAACCCACAGGGGTACTATGGCAATCAGGTCCACTGTTGTGGATACACCCAAAGGTATCGCCTAGTAAAAGTATAGAACATTACCCTGTAGCAGTAGCTGATTTAGCTCAGAATGGCATCCAACAATCCATTCTGTATTTTGGGCATGCACCAGCCGTAATAATTGTGCCATACACAGCAGCACAAGTTAACACGCTGTGTGTTGTTGTTGATGATTGGGCAATTCTTCACTGTACCTTTACTGGAAAAATAGAAAATCATTACCCATAACATCCTCTTATGACATTTTTTAAGGAGCACCCCATAATTTTTCCCAAGGTCACCGCCACTGAGCCAGTGGCAGGAGCTGTCAACGTATTCACTGATGGCTCAAAAACAGGAGTAGGTGCCTATATGGTGCAAGGCAAACAACCAGTTCAACATCAATTTACTCCTGGTACTTCTCAGGTAGTAGAACTTCAAATAGTATGTGAGGTGTTTAAAGAATGCCATTTTGCCTTTAACTTGATATCTGACTCAGCTTACGTGGTTAATGCTTTAGAGGTGCTTGAAGTGACAGGACCAATCATATCATCCAGTACGGTCGCTGTCCTATTTAACCACTTGCAAGACTTGATTTTGCAATGAAAGGAGAGATTTTTTCCTCAGCACATCTGCACACATACTGGTCTTCTGGGTCCACTCGGTAAAGGCAATGACAAGGTAGATATGTGCACTAGACAGGACTGGGTATTCTTTACCTCTCCTGTAGTCAAAGCTCAAGAATTTCACCAGCTATATCATATGAATGCTAAGACCTTACAGCAAAAGTTTCAGATATCCAGAGCTGAGGCACGTCAAATAGTTTTGGATTGTGCTCAATGTGTGGTGTATCACCACCCACCTTCCCTAGGTGTTAATCCCAGAGGGATCTTGCCGTTTAAAGTATGGCAAATGGATGTTACTCACATTTCTGAATTTGGCTCTTTAAAGTATGTACATGTTTCTGTGGACACGTGCTCTGGTATCTTGTATGCCACTGCCATGTCGGGAGAGAAAGGACGCAATGTCATTGCGCACTGCCTAGAGGCCTGGGCAGCTTGGAGAAAGCCCCTGCAGGTAAAAACTGACAATGGCCCTGCTTATACTGGAACACAGTTTACTGCATTCTGCAGACAAATGGATGTACAAGTAACTCATGGATTGCCTTACAATCGACAAGGACAAGGTATAGTGGAACGTGCTCATCGCACGCTGAAGGAATGCTTACAAAAACAAAAAGGGGGAATAGGCCAGAGCCACACCCCCAAAGAAAGACTATCTATAGCTCTGTTTACCCTTAATGTTTTAAATTTGGATGCTGATGGCTGCTCCGTGGCAGATAGACATCTGATTCTCACCCCTAGCCACAGAGGCATGGTGAAATGGAAGGATATTTTCACGGGTCACTGGCATGGTCCTGATCCAGTGCTTACATGGGCGAGAGGTTCTGTTTGTGTCTTTCCTCAGGACCAGCAATATCCAGTGTGGGTACCAGAACGGCTAACCAGGAAGGTCTGAAATGACAAGTATGATGCTGACTTTGAGGGCGAGAATTGGCCCTAGAATGGGTACCTGTCCGGGTATAAAGCCCTAATGCCATGAGCTTGTATAGAGCTAGGAGAGATTTGATATTACTGTAGCTGTTGTTACAGCCATTTCCCTAGCTGCAATTGGGGCCACCATGGCCGCCATTGCTGAGTCACACCATCCAGACAGCTCAAACACTTAACAATGTGTCTGCCAATGTAGCCCATGCCTTAGATATTCAAAGAGGCATTTCTGCCCAGCTTAAAGGTGGGCTGATGTTGGTCCATCAAAGGACTGACCTGGTGCAAGAGGAGGTTGATGTCCTCTGGCAGATGGCTCAGTTGGGATGCGAATGGAAGTATCAGGCCCTATGTATGACTTCTATTCACTATGAAAAATTTTCCTATGCTGCAAATTTGTCTAAAGTTTTGTCAAGTTATTTTATAGGAAATTGGTCAGGTGAATTCGAAGCGACCATGGAGAAGTTGAGAGTT
>PVIH01006368.1:0-25000 GCA_004025045.1 Sigmodon hispidus
GCTGGGTGCTGTATGGCTGGGTGCTGGGTGGGTGCTGGTTGGCTGGGTGCTGGGTGACTGGGTGTTAGTGTCTTCCTCTCCTCTTGCTCCTTGATCTCTCTTCTTCCCAGATTTCTCCTATTTATTCTCTCTGCCTGCCAGCCCCGCCTATCCTTTCTCCTGCCTTGCTATTGGCTATTTATCTCTTTATTAAACCAATCAGGTGTCTTAGACAGGCAAAGTAACACAGCTTCACAGAGTGCAACATAAACAAAAGTAACACATCTTAAAATAATATTCTACAACAACCTATACTTTGTCCTATATTTGAGGAATAAGAACATTAGGTGAGTTTACAACTAGTTCCTCAACAGATTAATTCAATATTTCAATATTTCCTTCCCACTCATAAGAGATGGCTGTTATTCAAGGTCTTCAGAATGACAACCTTTGTTTTTAACTCTTGCTTTTATTTATTTTTAAATTTTATTTTACATTTTAAATTTTTATATGGGTGTCACTCTGGTTGGATTTAAGCCTGCCCACTCCACAAGATGAAACCATGCTTCACTCTGTTCTAATGGCCAAGAGCTTAAGGCTAGTCAAGTCCTGGGCCTAGAGGAAAACCAAACACTATTGTTCTGCTAAAGGACCACAGAAATAAAGTGACTCCTAATGACATTCTCCTATGAACATTGATCAGTGCCTCACTTAACCATCACCAGAGAAGCTTCTTCTCTTGTGATAGGTGGGAACCAACACAGAGACCTACAACCAGACAGTGTACAGAAAGTGAGAGGCTGAAACACTCAGTCCTAAGTGGGATTTCTCCATCAAATCCTTCCTCTCATGGTCCAGGGAGAGCCACTTGGGATAGAGGACGCCAAAAGAATTCATGTCCCTCGTGACACACGCATGAACTCACAGGGACTGTGGCAGCACAGGACCCATACAGGGCTAAGCCAGATGGTTTCTCAACACTGAGGAGAAAGTAGACAGGGCTCCCTGCCTAACCAAGAAGGTATCTGCCATTGGTACCCATTTGCCAAGGAAAACTTAGTAATCTCCACTGGAATCTCACTGAGTATATTAACCACACTTAAGGATTGGACCCATGCCCTACAGTAGATGGCCAACACAAAATTAACTCAGTGGTATATTTGTAGACTTTTTGTCTAAATTGCTTTGCTTGAGCAATTTTTGTCTTACTGGTCTTTTGTTTGTATATTATGCTTTCCCGTTTCATCTTTTTATGGGCTATGTTTTTTTGTATTTTGTGTCTTTGTGTGTTTCTTGAGATTTATCTTTGTTATCTTTTTATCATTTTATTTTCTTTGCGTTTTTGTTTGGCTGTTGTGTTTGGTTTTTTGGTTTTGTTTGTTTGTTTGTTGAGTGAGTAGAGAGGATGTAGGCAGAGTTGGGGGAGGGGGAACCATAATCAGAATATATTACATAAAAAGATCTTTTCAACAAAACAATTTCAAAAAGCAACTTTTATTTTTGTTTGTGTGCCTGTTTATATCACACATGTGGTTGAACTTAGCAGCAAATGCCTTTCCCCACTGAGCTCTCTGACTTTTCTCAACTTTTTCTTTTAACACATTCCATTAATATAATTCTCTTTTTTGTCCAAAATGACCATCTTTAAGTGTAAAATTGATGGGAAAATATACATAGGCATAGATGGAGAGGACTCCCTTTTCCTCGACTTGGATTATAAAAGACTTCAAGGCTTAGCGCCTCCCTCCCCACTCCCAGCTATCTTACAGGAGTGCCTTATATTTTTCAAATTGCTTTCCTATATCCACATCCTAAATCGTACATTTCCCAAGGTGACATTTCCTTCCCCTGTGTGGTAGGTAGGGCCAAGAGTATTATTTGAATATTCTCATGATTTTAAGACTTGGCCAAGTCCTAATGATGTGGCAGAGGAAAGACTAAGCCATGGCCCAAAGCACAAAGACTCAGGCCAGGGCTTTGGGGCCCACTTTTGCAATCCAGTCATTTTCCATGTAGCCTTCTTTGCCACACAATGCCAGTCAATAAAACTGTTGCTTAATGCATTCTGAAACCTCATAACCTCTTTTATAGGACGACCTTCATTGTTCTACCTTCTTACCCAAAAAGTTTTACATGTTATTATCCCACCAGGCTGTAAGAGGAATAGCAAACCATGAATCCCACCCTGAGAGCCTGAGAGGTTCTACAAGTCTGATGCCAGAAGGCCAAAAGGCAACCTTGGGTACCATTTCTCAGTACTATCTTAAAAAAAAAAAAGAAAAAAAAAAACAGAATCTCTCAGTATCTCTCAGTCTGGGCTGGCTGGTTCCAGGAAAACTTTCTCTACTCTCCCATATTGGGATTACAAGCATGTCCAGCCATGCCTGCTTTCTGAGGATCAAACCCAGGTCCTTGTGGTTGCAAAGCAAGCCCTTTATCCATTAAGCCATCTCCCCACCCTCTCAGGAAGGTTTTTACCTGGGAGAAGATGTCAGTTCACTTAAGACTAAATTGCCATGGCCAAGGATGTAGACTTTTGGATCAGAAAGGTCTGGATTTCTAGCTCAGCCATTTACTGTATCATCTAGTTCAAGCTACTTGCTATGACCGTATTCATCTAGTCTGTGAAGCAGAGACGTGTGGATTTCATCAGACTGCTGAAAGGATTGAAGATGTGGTAACTGTAGTCAGAGTAGCACTACCAGGCTACGTGACTTTTGTAATAGTCATGAAGACACAAATAAGCTTGTATAGATCGATAAACTGAATTTAAGTAAAATTATGGGTGCACGTGCAAGTATACACATACACATGTCAAATTAAAATCTTTATATTTTCCATTTTCAACCTGTCTGCTCTTTGTATTTTCACAAATGTCTACATAGAGAGTGTGTGGAGGGGGAGGGGTAAGGAAGGAGGGGTGAGTTTGAAGAATTGAGCCCAGAGCCTTGTACTTGTAAGCAAGTGCTCCACCCTTAAGCTACAATTCCTGCCCACACTTTTTTCTACCAGTCTTATATACCAGCATTTTAACTAGTATTTACTAAGAAGATTACCTGTCTTCAAGAAGCATTCAGATGCAATGCTTAAATTCAACTCATCACAAAGAACACAGCATGATGAAAATGCCTCGGAGCACCACAAAGAAACACTTTACTATTTAAGACAGTTGGATGGACTCCAAAGACTGAGACACAATCTGCCCATCACTAGCTCAGCTTCAAATATACAGCTCTTGGCTCCAGCCTGCTGCCCACAGAATGTGATCAGCACACATACAAGGAGAATAAATCTTCAAGATACTGAACTAAGTTATTTCCCAACACAAAAATAGACAGGACAAGACAATCTCAAGTTAGTTGATGCACAAGCTAGTATTTCATCTTGGACTAGCTGATATGAAGGTTAATGTTACTGACTCCCTCTGTGAATCCTCTTTGAAGAAAGCAATGTTCTACTCCACCTTGGTAAGAATTGCAATGTCCTCTTCATAGTTAAAATCCATCATTATTCCTTTATCTGGGAGATGCTTTGGGAGCAAGTTTTACTAGGCTTGGTATGAAGTAGTCTACACCACAATTCATGTGCAGCTTTCTTCAGGGACATAGCTGAAGCCCTGTGAACACGTAAGACTCTTCCCAACAGGGACCGTGTGCACTCTGCAGTCATCTGTGACTGTGGTGGGGGGGAGACTGAGGAGGATTAAAGGGGGTTCCAAAATTCTGAGTATTTTTTTTAATAAACAACAAAAGGTTGAGAAAAACATTGAAAGTTCTCCAATTTGCTATAAGTAAAGTACACTAATTTTCAATGACTGCCACAACCCAGTAGCACAAGTTTTACAAACAGATTTAGTCTATCAGTTAAGAGATTAAAAGTTCAAAGTGCAATTTGTTGATCGGGGCTAGCTGCTTGTAAGAGAGAATCTGTCCAAGCCTTGCCTAGCTTCTGGCCACTCCAGACGGTCTGTAGCTTGCAGCTCCATCACTCCAGTCTCTGCCTCCATCCTCATGGGCTGCGTTCTCTGTGTGTTCTGATCATCTCCCCTCCACACACATCTGTCTGTCCGATGGGAAAAAATTGATAACATACAATACACGAAGTTTCCAAGACAAACAGAGTAAGAAAATGGCTGTTGCATCATAGCAACAGAGGCCTAGGAAAATACCAGAGCAAACCAGTGGGTCTGACCTCTAATGTGACACCAAGTCCCCACTGCTTAGTCGCCATTTCTGCAAGCCATCCGCTTTTCTTTTTTTAAAAAAAAAACACTTTTATTTATGTATTTTTATTTATTTTTTATTTATTTGCCTTGGTGTTTGCCTGGAACTGGGAACTGGAATTACAGACAGTTGTTAGCTGCCATGTGGGCACTGGGAATTGAACCCTGGTCCTCTGGAAGAGCAGTCAGTGCTCTTAACCACTGAGCCATCTCTCCAGCCCTGCCATCTGCTTTTAACAGCATTCATCCAATAGCTACAACTCAGAGGACCAGAACAAGTGGATAACCCTTTTCTCAAATCAGTTCTGGGAAGTCTAGCTCCCAGGTCAGTTCTTCTGCCAGGTACAAAGTTCCTCCAGGAGAATTCATTGCATATTATTTCTTTAGTAGGAAGGTTTAAAATAGCATAGCCAGTTCTATCCTGAATTTTTCTGAGAACAACAGATGTGCATGATAATTACCAGGGGGTGTGTCAGTCAAAAACTGACTTTTTAAGAGATATTCTAAACAGAAATGATCCCTATCTTTTTTGGGGGGAGGGGGGAGCAGAAACTTGGACACAATGTTACAATGTTTTTCTTCTCTTTACCTCTGGTTTCCAGCATCTTAGAACAAAGCCCTCTAAGGGGATATTCAAATAAAGAAGGTACAGAGTTTATGGAGACCCCAAACCGTAAATAGAGCCTCTGGCCAGGACTAGGCTTCTGGAAATGAACTTTCAGGTTGTTTCAGAATGGTAGGAATCACTACACCTTCCTTTACCAACAACTTCCTTTGAGCTCTTGAACCTTCTAAGGAACTAAATAACAATTGCTTTATTAGAGACAAGAGAGAGTGAATGCTGACCACATCTGAAACCAATCTAATGTAGAATTCAGGAGTTGTGCTTCAAACAGAAGCAATAATGCTGGAGGTCAAGCAAAATAAGTGGCCAGACTGGACTGGGAATGACACTCAGTTGGCAGAGTGCTTGTCTCGCCTACACAAGACTGAAGGGTTCCATTGCCACTGATACACAAACTGAACACAACAGTGGATACCTGTAATTTTGGCCCTTGGGAAGTAGAAGCCAGATCAGAAATGCAAGGTCCTTCTGGCCTACATGGTAAATTTGAAGCCAACCTGAGCTACATGTATCCCCATCTCAAGAGGGGAAAAGCAGAAGTGTAGGGATTTACAATGACTTCTGCCCTGTAGGTTGATTGCTGAGTTCTGCAGATTCAAAGTTGGAAGGGGAGCTAGAAAAAACATACAGGTTCAAAACCACATAAAGACAAACTAAAGAAAAATGTCCCATTGCTAAAATTTATCAACCAGGAGCACAAAGTTACAGAATCCAGGGAATGTGGAGGAGTAACTTTGTTTCTCAAGTAACTGAGATTAACAAGATCATGCTATAGTGAGCACACTTGAAATACACACAATCTCAGGCTTGTGTTCGGCCTGTGGATAGCTGGGTCTTCTGTAGGTGCTAATAAAGTAAGTAGTAATAACATATTAGACTCATCTCCCCAAAGATGAACTATTGATTCCATAGAGAGTCACTAGCTTAAATGATTATTTGTCTATGGAGTGCTGGCTTTAGATATTTTTCTTTCAAGTGAAATTGTAGCTTTGTCATACACACATTTGTGACATAGCACTGGTCTGTCATGGCTAGAATGGCTGTACTGAAGAACGTCAAAACTCAGCCTTTGTTTCTTCTCCTCTACCTGAACCTAGAAACTGCTCGTGTCATCTATTGCAAGCCCTCCCTTTTGACCCACAAGTGGTTCTTTGGGTTGGACATACAACTGTAACTTAAGACCTGCACCCCCGCCCAGGTCAGCTATATCTGTGAGACCTGCACCCCTGCCCAGGTCAGCTATATCTGTGAGACCTGCACCCCTGCCCAGGTCAGCTATATCTGGCTAGGACACCTACAGTCAGTCTAGAAATGGCCACAGCAAAAGCCCAGGTGAATCCTGCTCCTCCCACCTCTGCCAAAACCGCTATCTCTTCCTGTTGCCAGCAGCAGGGGCTGACTTCTGCTCTTTCCATTGCCCTGTGACCTCATTTGCTGGGACTGTATGTTCGCCAAGAAGAGCTGCCCTTACAACAAAGGTAAAGGCCAAACAAGTGTGACATTTTTGCTGGACTAAACACTGAAATATATTTGCTTCTGCAGTTGGCCTTGGGGACTCTGCTGGGTGGCACTTATGTCACCGTTTTCAAAACTTCTTTATGGTCAGTGGAAAGATCAAGCATTACCTTCATTGATCATAAGAGCCAAATAGCCAGTTCCAGTAACATCCCGGGGCATGAGTCATATGTCTGATAAGTTGATTTATAATAAATCTGCCCCTCATGAATCTTGATAAAAGCAAGACCTTTCCGGACTTTTTATTTCAAGTTTCCTTCTCATACTTTTAAGTTCTTAGATTATATGAATTTATCATTTTTCTCATTGACTATGGATATGATTGGCCTCATAATCCTTCAAAGCATTATCTGGAAATAGAGTTAATTGATCCCAATTTAATTTCATACACATGCACACACATGAGCACTCAAATATGCTTGCACATTTGTATATGTGTATACACAAAAACATACACACACAAAGAAAGAAAGAAAATAGGTCCTACTGTAAATGCTGTCTTTCTCTTTTTTATATATTAAATTGCAAAAGGTTTTGTATGGGTCAGCATAGCTGGTGCCTCCTCACTTCCTTCTGCAACAATCCTCTTCATTATTAATAACAGTGGTAACAATAAACATAGTAGCAATGCCCACATGCCCTCTCAGGGGCACAGAGGTCTTGGCCCTGAGCACAGCACAGGCTTTCCACTAAGATACATAACTGATGCTGCCTATGATTCTCTTTAACTTCTTGAATGTCAAAGACAGTTGTTCTTATGTTACCATGCACGTTCTAACCATGCTTAGTCACTAGCAACAGGAAAGTAGCAAATAACAAGAATAAAATTGAAATCAGCTTCCCTCTTCCTTTTCCCTTCAACTCTCACATACACACCACAAATCTAGTGATGGTGCATAGGTATCACAGAAATGCTATAGAATGTATAAAATGGAAGATTAGCATTTAGGAAGGAGGTTTTCCTGACCGGAGTGGAATCTAGATGTCTGTGACTTATCTTGAGGTAAGCCATGTCTCGGGGAGCTGTGGGTGGGGGAGAACATGATGGCTTCAGTCCTGTGGCTGAACTGTTCTTTCCATAGTACTTCAAATAAAATTCTTCCCTTATTAGTCAGCCAGTTTTTGAGACATCTGGTAGACCCCTTAGAGTCAATGATGGGCTTTGGTGAATGTTTTTCCTTGGTATCATCCCTTCCAAAACAGAGGCAGCCATAGATGGATGGATCAAGAGATGCAAGTTGAGTTTCTTCTGAAATACAGCAGGAGAAATGGGATTTTTTTAACCTGGATTTTATTATTATTATTATTATTATTATTATTATTATTATTATTACTCAGTTCAACTTACTAAACATTCATGGAACTCTAATTGTTCTAGACAAAGATTCTGAACAATTTCAAGCCTTCCTGGATTGTAGAAACCCAGAACAGTTTGTGTGATGGAAGCTGAAAACTGAGGTAGATACAGTTACGAGCCCATATAGGGTCTTATTGTGCTACCAAATGACTACATCACAAAGAGACAGACATGGTTAGGGATGAATGATACAGAGAAGCTGTCACCCAGGCCTCTCTCAGCTCCTATGTCCAGGAGTCATAAAAAGTCAGCTGTCATTTGAAATGTAAGAAGTTCAAAGTTCTAGAGAGATCATATTGAAAACATTTCATACCTAATTATACAAAAAAAAAATCCTCTCATTTTCTAGTCAAATAGGACTATGGAAATTATAACTTACAAGTGGTTAAATATGCCCTACCTCTATTTTCAAATTGCAAATGAGAAAAAAAAAAGTCTTCTGATCAATGGTTTTTTTGAGGACATAATGTTTTTATACATACATGAGGGGTTTTTTCAAATTTGTTTTTCTTTATGAATTTCACCTAGTGTAGTATGTAAAGATAATGAACATTAATCAAAAAATATTTTGTCTCTTTCTGGGGATTTTTTTTTCTGAGACCCTCTGGACTAGCAGAATTAAACAAATATGAATAGGAGTCTACAAGGAACATGGGCTTTCATGGTGACCACCACTGAAGGGAGAAATTAAAAGAACATGATATTGTCTTCACTGTCATGCAAATAAATTATTTGTATTCATACATTAGCAGTTCTGCAACTGTGATTATATTTTATAAATTGTAAATTTTCAGTATGCTTTATTAGTTGGGAATTTTGTGTGTGTTTTCATCATATTTCTCTCCCTACCCCAACTGGTCCCAGACCAAACACCTTTCCCTGTATGTCCCTCACTGGCTCCCCAGAAAGCTAGTTTGTGCTACCCAAATATTCTTGGAGTATGGCTCTCCATGAAAGTGTGGCCAACCTGCTAGGTATCGGAACTACAGTTGTGAGCAACAACACCCAGGTCCTCCTTGGGTTTGCTAACAGATTCTGCATGAGTGGCTCCTCTGGGATAATGACAAGGGTTTCAATTCAGGTCCCATTGCTACAGGACCTAGGCACAAACTCTTTCCCTGGCTGGCTATTAGACCCCAGGGAAGTCACTCAGACTTGTTAAACCTCACCTCTTTCTCTGCAGCATAGTAATAATCATACTGCTTGCCACTGGCATACTGGGAGCATGTGCTCCTGACGTGCTATTCATGTGTAGTGTATACAGTTAACCTAAAATGACCCATCTAAACTAAAAAGTGAAGCTTGCCAAACCTCTGATGGGAGAAATCACTCTCTATCTTTCCTCTCTAATGCACTTGAGTCCTTCTCCACATGAAGCTGCTCCTTGATGGCTTTTACTTATTATGCACTGTTGTTTTGAGACAAGGTCTCGCTGTGCAGCACTGGCTGGCTGGAACTCTCAATCCTGCTGACCAGTCTCCTTGGTACTGAGATTGCAGGCCCCCCAGCCATGCCAGACTAAAGCTACCTATTAGATTCTGGTGAACTCCTATGAGCCAAGACCTGGAGAGTGGGCTGGCTTGAGTACAATGACTGACTGAGGTCCAAAGTCCTTGATCCTTTAAGGTCATCAGGCTCTTCAGAACCACAGCTAAGATCTGCCTACTTATTGACCAAACGTCTTACTTTCTGCTGAGTTTCTCATACTGTGACATTAGGCCACATGGGCTCTGTTTTAGCAACTTTTCTCATTGCTAGACAAAATTTATCTTACAAGCAAGTGAGGGAAGAAAGGGGTCTATTCTGACTCAGAGTTTGGGTACCCATATCATGGCAGGAAAACCAAGGCAGCAAGGATGTGAGGCAGCCAGTCATGAAAGCAGTCAGAGATAAGCACCAGCACACAGCTCACCTTCTCCTTTCCATCACTCAGGAACCTCCCCCATCCTCCGTAGAATGTCACTGCCCACATTAGCACAGGTTTTCTCACCTCGATTTAATCTTAAAACTTCCTTACAGAGCTACTCAGAGGCTTGCTTCCATGGCAACCATAAAAACTATCAAGTTGACAGACAAGATTAACCATCACAAGTTCCTCCTCAAAATAATTGCTTTTCTGGAGCCGAAAAGCTGGCTGAGAATTTAAAAGCATTGTTTCTCTTTCAGAAGATCCAGGTTCAATTCCCAGCACCCACCTGCACAGCAGCTCACAGCTGTCTATAACTCCATCTCTAAGAGATCTGATGCCCTCTTCTGGCTTCCACAGGCACCAGGCATGTACATGGTGCACATATATGTTTGCAGGTAAGAACACCCATACATATAAAGTAAAAATAAATAGATCTTTTTAAAAAAAGAACTGAGTGTGATATTATGTCTTTAATTCCAGTACTTGGTAGGCAGAAACAGTTGAATCTCTTTGAGTTTATGGCCAATCTATTCTACATAGTGAGTTCCAAACCAGCCAAAGCTACCCAGTAACACCCTGTCTAAAAATAAAAACAAAAATCTGCATATCTTAGAAAGTCAGCAATATTCTATATTTTCTATTTTTAAGCAATTCATATTTCTTTTCCTCTTTTATTCAGTCAAAATTAAATTAGCAATTTTTTTCTCTTTGACTATTGTTGAATTTTTCCCAAAACCTTCCTTTATAAAATCATTAACATTCATGAAGTCATTTACATATTAAATTTACATAAGTATGCGATAATAGGAAACTTTCCACCCCCAAGATTTATTCTTATGCCATGAGACTCAGGGGCTCCTATAAATACCAATTTTTATGGCTTTGCTTTCATATTTGGCTTTTCTCCTAACTTCCAATGAAGCCACGAATAAAAACAGAAAGAGCTGCATAGTGGGATGGAGTCTGACTACATCAAGGTGCCCAGCCCCTATTGTGATAAACTGTAGTCTAAAGCCACAATCCAGAACAAACTTCCTGCCTTCAGTTGTTCCCATCAGATATTTTGTCTCAGTTATGAGAAAAGCTAACAACAAAATTTCCATCAATTTTTTCAGTAAAGAATAAGCACATAGGACTGGCTGGATGGCCCAGTGGGTAAAGACACTTGCCACCAACCTCAGTTCAATGTCCAGAGCCTGCATTGAGGAAGGAGAGGACCAGCTCCTGAGACGTGTCTTCTGAACTCTGCCCTGGTGCTATGGCACACGTGCACACACAAAATTGTTTTTTAAAAGTTTCCAAACTTATAAGATACAATGAAGGTAGAATTAAAATTAAAGAAACTGCTTCCTGGGGTTGGAGAGATGGCTCAGTGGTTAAGAGCACTGACGTACTCCCTAAGGACTTGGGTTCAATTCTCAGCACCCACATGGCAGCTCACAAGTGTCTGTAGCTCCAGTTCCAAGGGACCTGACACCTACAGCAAAAAAAATTAAATAAATAAATAAATAAATAAATAAATGCACATAAAATAAAAATAAATAAAATTTTAAAATGCTTCCTAAATTTTTTAAGCCTAGGGCAAATGCTAATAGGTTTCCATCCATAGATTTGCTCTGACCACCCAGAATGCACTTTTCTGGGACATAGGCTTTAGCTCTATTGGTACCATGCACAATGCCTCAAGTTTGATCCCCAGAACCACATAAACTAGGCACTGTGGCACACACTTATAACTTGAGCATTCAAGAAGAGGCAAAGGGATCAGGAGGTCAAGGCCGTCTTTGGCTACATAGGGAATCTGAGACAAGCCTGAGTTATGTAAGAAACTGTCTCAAAAGAAATGTAATTTTACTTTGTTAGTTCAGCTGCTATCAACTTTTAAAGTTTGACCAAATTTCTATAGATTAACAAACCCTGTTTTGATTATTAAAGCCTACAGCTGTTTCTCCCAATGCCAAGTCATACTAAATTGATTTCATTGAGTGTTGTATGTGTATGTTCACGTTTGTGTGCACAAGTGGGTGCGTGTGTGTGTGTGTGTGTGTGTGTGTGTGTGTGTGTGTGTGTGTGTTCATGA
The DNA here is from genome assembly GCA_004025045.1 of Sigmodon hispidus. Classification (NCBI taxonomy): domain Eukaryota; kingdom Metazoa; phylum Chordata; class Mammalia; order Rodentia; family Cricetidae; genus Sigmodon; species Sigmodon hispidus. The sequence continues at coordinate 11,688 of PVIH01006368.1, forward strand.
ATGTGGAGGTCAAGGGTCTACATCACATATTTTTCTTAGTCACTCTCTACCTTATTTTTTGAGGCAAGGTCACTTGTTCAGCTACACTGGCCAGACAGAAAGCTTCTGCACCCCCCAACTGCCCAGCTCTGGGGTTACAGGCATGCTTCAAAGCACTTGTACGTGGGTGCTGAGGCTCTGAATTGAGACATTTGTACTTTTGACGGAGTCATCTCCCCAGACTTAAACTAATTTCTCTGAGCTTCATTTGTGAGATGTAATAATAAAGTTCATCAAAACTATCTGAACCATGAATGTGGCAGTGAGTCAATCCACTTAATTCTCTTCAGCTTTTAACATTTTCTCTTTTTTTTTTCTCTCTCTCTCTTCTTTTGAAGATAAAAGGCACAGATGACAGCCTATGTTGGAGAGGATGCGGAGCAAGGGGAACACTCCTCCATTGTTGGTGGGAGTGTAAGCTTGTTCAGCCACTTTGGAACGCAGTATGGCGGATTCTCAGAAAATTGAGAATCAATCTCCCCAAGGACCCAGCAATACCACTTCTCGGTGTATACCCTAAAGAGGCACATTCACACTCCAAATTTATTAGCTCAACTATGTTCATAGCAGCATTATTTGTAATAGCAAGAACCTGGAAACAACCTAGATGTCCCTCAACTGAAGAATGGATTAACAAACTGTGGTACATCTACACAATGGAGTACTACTCAGCAGTAAGAAAAAAATGATATCCTAAAATTTGCAGGTAAATGGATGGACTTGGAGAATATTCTCCTGAACGAGGTATCACAAACTCAGAAAGATAAGCAGGGGATGTACTCACTCATTAGTGGTCTCTAAACAAACAAACAAGAAAAAAGCCAAGCATGCCCAAGCTGCAAACCACAACCACTGAACAGCTTGGGATCAGAAACACCCTGGACTGACTCTTTGGATCCCACTCCACCTAAAGGAACACCTGACTCACTCTTGAGGGAGGGGAGACAAAACTGGATCTGCCAGGAGTGGAGACTGAACTAAGTAATATTGGGTCAGTGGGACCATGGGACTGTCTGCTGCCTGCCCAGGGAGGGGATGGGGAGTTGTGGAGAAGAAAGAATGATCTGATGTGGCAGGAGGGGGAAGGGACCTTGAATAATGATATACAGGGATAGAAAGCGTGACTTCTTTGTTCATCATCATAATAATAATAAAATAAAATATAGTATGAGTTGCTAAAAAAAAGAAAGTTTATTATTTGTATGTCAGAGAGAGAGTAAATGCTGTGTGTATAGAGAAGACTGTAAAGGGCAGAAAAGATTATGGGAGACACTAGAGCTGGGGTTAGAGACACTGTGAACTGTCTGAAGGGGATGCTGGGAATCAGACTAAGGTCCCCTGGGAAAGCAGCAGGTGATCTTAACTTCTGAGCCACCTCCCCAGTCTTGTTCTTTCTTCCTGGGCAGTGAAAACATGTAGGGTTCACAGCAAGGTGAATCATGGTCTGAGAGCGCAGTCGTACATACAGTTAATGACAGAACTTGGAAGGCAAAGGCAGGCAGCCCTCTGTGAGTTTGAGGACAGCTTTGTCTACATAGGGAGTTATAGGCCAGCCAAGGGCTACATAGCTAGATCCTATTTCAATAAATAAATAAATCACCAACAGCTGGTGTTCAGGTATTCAAATATCTGTGGGAATATTTCACATTTACATTCAAATTATGATAAATGCTTATAAAACTGAAACAAATTAGAAGTATATAGAGGTGAAATTTTTCTCTCATCTCCTCTGTAAATCCAATCCCAAGACCTTTTCACATAAGTAAATTGTGGACTGTGCACTTTCAGACCTTTCATGATATATTTATACACACACACACACACACACAAGCATGACACAGAATTTATCAAGTCTAGAAAATCCAAAAAGATAAGAGAATTGATTAGAAATTGACATATCACTATTTGAAAGATGGATATTTGGAGATAAATAATTAATATGCCTGAATATATGTTAAAATGCCTTGAGGGTTTTTTTTTCTAGCCAAACATCTAAAGTTGGAGTTGAAGTAAATTTGGTTTGAAACAAGAAAAAAATAGAGACACCATTGAAAACAACAGGTAGCTAAAAAAATCTTGAGGTGGATGCTGGAGGAGTGGGAAGCCACCCCTGAAGCTGAGGGACTATCATGCTAACACAGAAATCAGAAAGAACGAGGCTGTCAAAGGCTGTGATTTCCAGGCTGAAAGTTATGCAGGGTCCTCCTGCTCCATGCCCCTCCCACACTCCCAACAGGAAATGAGAAATCACTGGTGAGCATGGGATGATGAGATGTAACTGATGTTTTAGGAAGAACCACATGGTAGCAACAGGCAGAGGATACACTCTTGGAAGAATAGAGAGGAAAATGATACAGGACCGAAGGTGTGAAGTATTAAAACAGTATTAGAACAGAATCATCTTTTAAACATAGAAATGAACAAAATAGCTCCAAAGAGGATGGGGTTAAGTAAAGGATGATATGTGCTATTGTTAATAATAGTGTTTGTGAAAAGCACTAGTGACACTGGAAGAGCTGCTGGCTTGGTGCTGAGTTAAAGCACTGATTGTGACCTGCAGATGAGATTGACCCCAATTACATGAAGATTTTCCTAAGGACACTGCTGTGATGATCTTGCCATTGAAGAAAAGAACATTAGTGGTAATGAACATGTTTTGTATATAATGCTCTTCTTTTAGTAAATCAATTAAAGAAAATTTTCATGAGTCAGCATGACTTAGCTAAAGGATGCTCTGATTCCTAATACTGGTTGAGGAATCAACAATAATTGGACTTCACTCCTTGAGTGGATGTTAGGTGTGCATAAACCACAGGACAATTGCTCCAATGGGGAACAAATGTCCTGTCATAAACCATTTTAATGCCTTTAGTTATAATATTAACAATGCTTTTGATAATTAAAAAGCTGCTTCTTTAGTGAAATTTAAATTTGAGTAAAGGAATGAGTGCTTCAGACTGAAATATAAAGGCAGGAAAATGGGAAAGACCCCAAGTTCCTTCTGCTTCTGGATATGGAGACCTGATAACATTAGTTTACTGTGTATATGGCTGTCACCGACTTTCCACATCGGCAGGATTATAGACATTAAAGAAACCAAACCACTTAACTTATTGGGCTTTTCTAAAAGGCCATACAGAAGATAAAGTAAAAAGTGAAACAGTATACTTTTAATTTTTTATTATTTTATGGGTATGATGTATGCTGGCCTATAATCTGTACCATGTGCATGCCTGGTGCCTGTAGAAGCCAGAAGAGGGCATCAGATCCCTTGAGACTAGAGTTACAGAAGATTATGAGCCCCCTTATGGATGGATACTAAAGATGAGATGTAGGTCCTCTGCAATAGCAATAGTGCCCTTAGCCAACTCTACACACACACACATATATATATATATTATATATACATATATATACACACATATATATATATTATATATACATATACACACATATATATATTATATATATACATATATATACACACATATATATATTATATATACATACACACACATATATATATTATATATACATATATACACACACATATATATTATATATACATACACACATATATATATTATATATACATATATATACACACATATATATATTATATATACATACACACACATATATATATATTATATATACATATATACACACATATATATATTATATATACATAACACACATATATATATTATATATACATATATATACACACATATATATAATATATACATATATATACACACATATATATATTATATATACACACACACACATATATATATAAGGATTTGGGGGTATAACTTGCTAGGTAGCTAAGTATAGCTTTAACCTCCTGATCCTTTAGCCTCTGCCTCCCAAGTGCAGGAATTATAGGCCTATGTGGCCATAGCTGGCTAGAGTAGTACATCCTATTAAACACTCAGATGTCTAATCTGGCTTGTACTGTTAAGGGTACAACACAAGAACATTTAAATTTTCCTGTTATTAGCCAAAAGCAAGTAAAACATAAATAAAAATGAGAAATTGTATATTATCACTGTGACATCTTTTAAGAGGATCACGTTCAAAGCCATCTTTTTTCTCCCACAATTCTCAAGAAAGTATTCTAAAGTTCATAGTCCTCTTACCATTTCATGATGCTAATAGGACTATGAAGTTATTATAACAACTTATTATCAAATGAAGTCTTGTAATTCACCCTTCTAGTCTTTGTTTTACTGCTAACATTAAACAAATAAATTTCATCATCCTCAAACATTCTGATTCTATTTTTCACTCACTATACCAATCAGCCATGAAATGAAGTTACTAGGTCAGATGTCAGCAGGAATATTTCATCTCCTGCTTGTCACAGTCCTATGTATAAATGACAACTTTAGACCACAAGATGTGTCCTGTAAACCCTAACAAGAATTGTCCTGGACAATTATGCAAAACTTAGTTGACAGAGTATCAAATACTATTAAATATAAATGAGACAGATTCTACTTTTACTAATAAACTTTTTTTGAAGGACACGGAGTTGGGTGAGAAGGAAAAGGATGTGGATCTGAGAAGAGTTGGTGGGAATATGATTGAAACATGCTGAATGATGTTTTCAAAAAACTGATTTATCCCACAATACATGGGCACTGGTTTCTGTATTATCAAAAGGTAGCAACAGGAACAAAGAGGTTAAAAAAAAATCCATACCCACATCTCTACAGTCTACAGCATGTCTATATTTTGGACTTGTAGCTGTTTTCTTTTTATTATTTATTATTTTTATTTTATTTATTTTTATGTGTGGAGTATTTTACCTGCATGCATGTCTGTGCAACATGTACATGCCTTGTGCCTGTGGATGCCACGAGAGGGTATCAGTTCCTCTGGAACTGGGATTATAGACAGTTATGAGCCAACATGTAAGTGCTGGAAATTAAACCCAGGACCTCTGGAAGAGCAACCAGTGAGTATTCTTAACCACTGAACCATCTCTCCAGCCCTTTGTCTTTGTTTTCTGATCTTACAGAGCCCTCCAAACATGATTTTACATCACAATATTATCTGAAATTGGTTATGTTCCCTACAACTCATGAGCTTTACCAGAAAAGTACATTCAGCAAATAGTTATGGGCCACTTACCCTCCAAAAGGTGCTAAGAAACAAGGAGACATCAGAAAGTGCTTACTTTCTTCACCAGTGGAGACCTAAGCACTATTATTTCCTTTTCTGACTCTTGGCTATTAGACATCCTTCCTCTGAGTCTCCTCCATTCAATACCATGTGAAAATCCAGCTGTTCTCTGAATCAAGTGCCCCTGAATTCGGAATCATCCCACTCTTGAAGTACATCCACTATGTGTAGCCAGACAGCCATCTGATATTAACTAATGCTGATGTTGTAGCCCATGGAAAGGTTCAAAGGAGTGAGATCTGTGTGACTGTCCTACTTAATGTCACAGTTTTCTCTTTCTGGGCAGCTACTCCTGTCGCTCACCTGCCCTCCACTGCTGAGCACTGTAGTCAGAAGTTTCTGGCCCAGCCTTGCCCAAGGTCCAGACCTGTAATTCCGCAGTCACTTAGCTGCAAACAATCACACAAAGGCTTGTATTAATTACAAGTTGTTTGGCTTATGGCTCAGGCTCCTTACTTGCTAGCTCTTTCAATTTACGCCATTTTCACTAATCTGAGTATTGATGCTTGGTTCTTGGCTTACCTGTATTTCTTTACATCTTGCTTCTTTGGGCAGCAACTCTCAGCATCTCTCCTGACTCCACCTTCCTTTGTCTTTTATCTCTGCTTGAAATTCCAGCCTACTTCCAAGCTGCCTTGCCATGGTCCAAAACAGCCTTTTTATTAATCAATGGTGTTTACAGCATATAGAATGACATTCCACAGCAGAGCACTTTGGACCGACCTGGTCCATCCTGTCTTTAATGTCTTTGGTGTTTTCTCAGTTTCCTTTATAAGTAGTCTCCTTTGGGAGTTGCTGAACACATTTTAGACGTGACCATATGTGGTAAACAAATACTTGTTTCTGCTAGAGAAATCCTGTTTGGTAAAGTTTGAGGGTTATTAACCCAACAGCCTCTTTTTCCTCCATTTTCCTTTTGTAGCCTGTGGCCTTCCCCATCATGCATTCCTGGTGTCCCTTCTTTGCCAAGTATGCCTGGAAGTTTACAACACAGGGACTCACTTCTGTGTATCGCCAACTCCACGAACCTACAACTGGTCTTAATTGGAAGTGAAGGTTTTCAAGAACATTCTAGTTCCAAATAGAAGAAAATGTCTTTTGATGAAGTAGCTGAGTTTCTGGCAATGTGGCATACTAAATTTCAAGACCTCTCTGAGATGAGGACTAAAATTCCCAAATAAAGTATAAAACACCACCTTTTCTGTATCCGCATGAGAACATCACCACAAGAAAGAACACTCTGACAATTCTGGAGCACGTGCAGTACTCAGTGAACTTGAGCACAGTTTGCACGCTCTAGAGACAGAAAACAAAGCCCGGGGACCACCCACGTTGGTGTGTCCTACATTACGACCTTCATAAAACTAGAGCCCACAGCACACCCTCACTGAAGGAGGGGGCTAACATAAATTCTCCACCCACCTCTCCCCTAGAAACGACATGGAAAACTAACATCTCAAAACCCAGCAGTGAGGAGAATGGGAGAATTATACCCTGGAAATGTGTGGCTAGAAGCTGGGACTCACACAGATTTGTACACAAATTTATGTTTGAAGCTATCTTTTTTAAAAAATTTAATTCAAAGACAATCTTATGAGATTGGTCCTGTAGTATCAATGTTCCAGGCATTTAACTTAGGCAAGTATAAATCCTTTGTTGGAAAGCCTCCTTTGTTACAGAGCATAAAGAATCTGCATCAACAAAGGCCAAGAAAATTAAACAATTCGAGGTTCAAACATAGTAGACACATAGGGCACCAAGGCCATATGAAACAGCCAGAAAAAAAAAAATGAGAAGACTCCAGATGCTTAGATTAGCCAACACAGAATATTAAAGAGCTTCTTTAGCACATTTATAATAGAAACTGCAAAACCAGCAATTGAATGCTTGATTGCTGTATTAACTATCAGTGGTACACAGCCTCACAGAGAAGATGCTATTGTTAAATTAACAAAGGAATCATCAAGAATGACAGTCAAGGTTGTGAGAAAATTTAAACACTAAAAAGATAGAAAAAATTGTGTATCAACAATATTATTTTTAAAAGCAAGAGGAAAAACAACCTGCAGAATGGGAAGAAATAGTTAAAGCCATGTATCTGATAAGATCCTAACAATATCCAAAAAATGTAAAGAAGATCTATAATTCAATAGAAAAGAAAACGCAGCCCAAGTAAATGGGCAAAGGAACTGAATGGACATGTCTTCAGAGAGGACAGAGGAATGGCCAAGCATGTGAGAATTACAATCAGACCTACCATGAGATATCACAACATACCTATTAGAATGGCTATGCTTTCCAAAAGATAAAAATGACAAGTGTTGGAATGTATTATAGAACTGGAACCCTCATATGCTGGTTCAGCTACTTCCTCAAAAATGTAACTATATAGTTACTATATGACTCACAATTATATCCCTAGTTACATACCCAAAGGAATCTGAAAATTTTACTACCTGAAGTGCTCTGCAAACTAAAATTTTAAGTACCTGTAGCAAATCAAAAAAACAATTAAAATTCTAGTATAATCAGGCCTAACAGACAAATAACATTCACAGACAAATAAATATTATTAAATACAATTACTACACACAAGTGAAAAATTCAACTCCTTTGGAAGATATGCATAATATATTCATATATGTAATTATACTAACAATACCTTCAGCACAAATATAACAAAAATTTTAGAACCACATTGAAAAACTAACTAACCGATCATACTGAGATACATCAGAATTCTTCTTGGCAATTCACTGTGGAAATAGAGAAATATATCAGTAGTTGTACACAAATCAATGGATACATTTAAGTTAGGAGGGCACATTTAAACCATTGTTGCCCTCATTTCTATATAAAATTAAACTACAGAGCCATCCTCTCCAGAAAAACAAAAAGTATAAGGATTCAGAAAGAAAAGCCAATCGTAACATCCAAAATGGCATGATTTCCCACAAAGATAAGTTACGAAAATAAAACATTCTGTAAATATGCGTGCATAAAATCATTGTGCAAAAACTGATATATTTCAATATTCTTGAAATATATTATCATATTAAAAATATGAAGTGCTTAGAAAGATATCTAAGTTTAAAAATGTAAGACTTTAAGGATTATAACATAGGTGAGGTGTGGTGGCTCATGCTTGCAATCCCAGTCCTCAGGAGGCTGAGGCAGGAGGATCAGAAACTCAAGGCCAGCCTGGAATACATAATGAGACCTTGTCTCAAGAAACAAAACCACAGAGGGAGAGAGAAAAACAGAAAGAGGAGAGGCCCTTCAACCAGAGAAACAGCTAGGGAGTCCTGCTCACACATGACAGGAATGTTAATACACACAACTGGAGAAATGATGTGTGTTTTTTGGTTTTTGGTTTTAATAAATAGTGCTGGAACAATTTGCTTCAAAATGAAGACACTGAATTAAACTCCTACTTCACACCATCAGCAGGAATCAGCTCCAGGTAAATTAAAACACACCTATGGAAAGCAAAACAAAATTTCTGGAAGACAAAGCCATGCATTATCTTTATGACTTCCAACTGAAGAAAGAGTTTTAAATGAGACATAAGAAGTTCAAGTTATAAAGGAAGATGCTGACTTGTGAAGCTGATGTCTTATGTGGATCAAAAGGTGTTATATAGGGCTGGAGAGATGGCTCAGCAGTTAAGAGCACCGACTGTTCTTCCAGAGGACCTGAGTTCAATTCCCAGCATCCATGTGGCAGCTAACAACTGTCTGTAATTCCAAGATCTACACCCTTACACAGTTAGACATGCAGGCAAAACACCAATTCACATAAAATAAAAATAAATATTTTTTTAAAAAGGTGTTATACAAAGTGACAGGAAGGCCAACTGAGGCAATGATGACAGTACACTGATGATGTGTCAGTGTGCTTTTTGAAAATAGCTCTACAAATCAGAAAGAATGACAAAGAACCAAATAGTTAAGTGAAGCGTAAGTAGCCTATAAACACAGAAGAGGTGCTCAGCTTCATGGCCAGTAAGAGAGATTAAAACCATGGAAAGCCTATCTCCAAAGATCCAGCTTGAGAAGTACAATAAAACAGTTTTATGGGGTTACAGAGGAGAGAAGGCTCAACTCTGCTGCTGAGAATAAAAATATATGCACTATTTGGTAAATGGCTTGATCTTACTTAGTAAAAATAAGCATGTATATGCTAATATGATCTAATATTCCCATCCTAAGCATCTGGGAGAAACAGAAGGATATGCATACTTTGTTGAAACAACAAAGACACTGGAAAAAAAGATGTGAGTATATTCAATAGGCTACATCAATAAGGTATGAGATCTCTTTTTAATGGCTCCATGTAGAGCAATGCAAATTAATAAGCTACAGTTACAATTATCAACCACAATGAATCTCAAAAAATAACATGTAAAATTAAAAGAAATGAGTCACAGGCAAATCCCTACAATATGTAGTTTAGACACCACCCAAATTGAACAACTCTGTGTTTAGCCACACAGCAGTAGGCAGTGGTGACAGCAGAGACTAAAGGATATGATCAAAGGCCAGAAAGGATGCTTGTAGAGAAAGAGAGGGACACACAGGGTCTTCCCAACATGGTGATGCCCTGCTTCTCAGTCCAGGTGCTGGATGCAAAGCCATCTGTTCCAAATGTTTTTGTTTAACTGTTTTACTTTATTAAAAATATATATTAAGAACATTCAGCTGCCTTTACTATCTGAATGTTTCAAATAAAAATATTTTATCCCAAATTATTTAAAAAAATGTATTTTAGTGTCTACTTGATGACTTATAAAAGGGGGCCACAACACTGGAGCTTCTCTCGGTTATAAAGTGATAAGTGTTTTTGTGAGAATCGCAATTAGGGATTGAACCTGGAGTCCAAACTCCTTAAGCCAGTGCCAGTCCATGGACACACATTGAACCCTAAGACAGACTTCTAAGAACATGCCCTTTTATCCAGCAACAGGTTTTAATTAAGCCCTACATGTGTTCTTTGTCTCACAAAGCAGGGTAGAAAATTGTTTCACGTCGCTTTAGCTTGTAACAGCTTTGGTGATATTTAAGAACCATCAGCCTATGGTTTTGCTGTCTGGTGGAAGTATTTTATAAACCAAAGGTGATTTTATGCCTTCTGGAAGCCACATTTCAATATCTGATCAATATCTTTAAATTATTAACAAGATGTTTTATCTTCTTTTCCAGTGTGTATTTTACACTCACAGCACTTTTTGAGGCAGACCAACCACATGTCAAGCACTCAACAGTGACATATAGCTTGTGACTGCTATTCCAAACAGTTCAGTGGGATGGTCCCCAAATGAGAGCTCACCCCATGGCTGTAGCCTGAAAGCTAAAAGGAAAAAACTACCCCCTCAAATCCACCTCCCTGAGACAAAGGAGCAGGTTCCAGTTTTAGCATTGAGGTTTTAGCATTTGAGCAGGGAAGGTACCTTAGTCACACAGAGGAATAAAACTGGTTGCTTATCTTCTTTATATCTCCCTGAATGTCCTCTGAATTGGGCCTAAAAGAACTTCTTGAAAAAGAAAAAATAATAATGCTTTGGAGTTCTTAAGCTTATTTTCCTCAGGAATAAAAAAAAAAAAATAGACCACATTCATCAATCAACAGCTTCACAACACACTTAACACAGGCTGCCATTTTATTTCAGCTTTATTTAGAAAAAAATGGGTCCTAAACATAGATTGACTCACATCCAATATGTAAACTGAAGCAGAGTCGGGGTTGCTGAACCCCATGGTCCCCCTGATCTAACTAACACCTCTCAGCACACATACATGTTTCTTTATGGGATTAGACTGTTTAGATTCCACTTGTCAGATCATTCATGGTTAATTCCTACATTATTTATTTCCTTCGGTTCCATATTCCCCGCTTCTTCTGCCTCAGTCACTACAGAAACCAAATTTAAAAGGCTGACTTCATGACTTATTTAGCAATGTTCTGAGGAAAAATATACAATTGCCAAGAGCTTTTGTTTGCTTCTTTCTTAAGGCCCAGATATTATAATTTCTGTAGAACAACTTTTGTAGTAATAAAAGCCAAATACTGACTAATTACCAGGAAAGCCGCAGAAATGAGATCATCAATATTTATGGGGATTTTCTTCCGACCCGTTTTCACGATGTAGTTTCTAGTAAGTGTTGTTTAGTGAGTGTATTTATTTTGCAGTAGTAATTGCATAAAGGTGTTAGTAATGAGAGCCAAGCATTTCTTCCTGGGATTCATTTGTACGCTTACACGCACATTCATTTTCCAGGTCTTCCCCTGTTTTGTAAACTGTATTTTATCCAAAGCAGCACAGTATTTAACTAACCTCTGACACCTGGGTTTTTCTGCCTTTCAAACTTCATAAGCCAATAAAAATATTTTAATTAAGAGGTTAACATAAAGTCACCAGTTCCCTGTGTTTGCCACTTATGGTTATAGAAAAATGTAAATTGACCGTTTATTTTCTCACTCAACATTCCATTCAAGCAGCATTAGTATGTGTCAGTCATCACCCCAGCAAAGCACCTATACAACTGATGCTCCTTAGGGATGAGACCCCTTTCTTACAGGTTTAGACATGCTGCTCATGCCAAAAGAACTGACTGTGAAAATGATTGTGCTGATGAGACGACGCTTCAGTGATGAGAATGGACAGAGGGTGATTCATTAAAGGATAAAGCTTACACTGAGGACACATGGCTCAGTTTTGGTCGTTTCTCTCTGTAGATTTAATTGAGACTCCTTGCACTAACATTTAGAAATACTTTCTAACCAACTAGGTATGGCGTCTGTGTGCTTCAAATGCAGTTGGTCTAAAAAGAAACGTGCTGCAAGGGTGAGATACACCACGGATTTTGGAGATCTGCTACCCCTCGAAAGAACATATATTTCATCACCCATTTGTTATTTTGAGGCAAGCTCTCAATCTACAACCTGGACTGTCCTGGAGCCACCACAGCCAGCTTTCATTATTGTTTATATTGATTAAATTTGAACCCGTACAGATGACTGGTAAATGATAACATGTCTAATTTGACATTCTATGACATAATATAAATACTAGAATAGTTTCAGTTGCCTATGAGGCACTGTTTTGATTCTGTTAGGACTGTCCTAGAGCAGTGGCCCTATTGGTCACTGGCCCAGTAGCAGCACCTGAGATCTTATAAGAAGTACCTTCTCCACACTCAACCAGAGTGGCATAGGGCTCAGCATTTGAAAAGCCTTGTGAATGTTTTGAATGCTGTGTTGGAATGGTGTGGTTAGCAAACTTTAACGCATGCACACACCACCTGGTGCATCTCTCAAGCTCAGATTCTCATTCAGCAGGTAAAAGGTAGAATTCAAGATTCTGCGAGCTGCCGCATAGCATGTGTGGGGTACCATTAGTCCTGGATCATCTCTCAGACTACAAAACCCTAGAACATCCTCCCCAAGACCAACTAATCAGCACACATCCTCCAAGAACGGGGACCTCAAGACTCCACTATGCAGAGGCGGAGGACTATTCTTCTGACAGGAGATATTTAGTCAGAACCCTTTGAGAGGAATAAATAAATTCTCCCACTTAATTGTTTGAATTATCAGACAATTTGTCATGTTCATCTAATAAGAGAGCGTGTGTCCCTGCCCCGATTTTCTCCAGTAGGGTCAATAGTGATTCAGTATATTTGGACCTGGAAACTGCTTCTACGAGGCTGGAACATTTGAATGAAAAATGGGTACCCCAGCTGCATCTCCCTTGGCAAAGCGATCCATTTAATCGGCACTGCTGTTTATATCTGGAGACCAGGGGTTTAATCTGAGTTACTATCTGCTGACTTTAACCCCAGAGAAGGCACAGAGAATAAAACTCAGACAGGAAACTCCCCAGCTGTGCTGAGGCGGCCTCTTGAGTTTGTCCGTTATGACCAGAGCCAATCTGATTTTCTCAAACTCAGCCTGGTTCCCAGGAGATACCATGAGGTATTCAAGAAACAATTGTCCCAACATGGAACAAGACATCATTTTAAAATGATTTCCTCACCTGAGTCTCCTATTATATTTTTCCTTCATCTTCCTATAGAAGGAAA